>NCKU01004910.1:0-11188 GCA_003675995.1 Dinothrombium tinctorium
TAAAATCGCTAATTGTATCTGGTACAGTTTCCAGATACACATTTGTCATTTTTATGTAAGAAAATATAGCATTAAATAAGTTTCAGTAATTTTAGTGTTTGACAACGGCGATTTAATGTCATGTCCGATAACCATTATGTAAGGTTAACTGCTCCGATCTTGCTGATCTTAAGATGAGTCGGAGTTTTTGAGCTGATAAAATAAAATACAATTTAAAGATACCATGAGAAAAAATCGCATCCTATAAAGATGTACGAATAGGTTTGCTTGTGCAACAGATGGCAAAATAATTTCTCAGGTTAAGAGAACGAAATTTGTTTCGTTGCTTTGCGCTCTCTTAAGTAAACTAATCACCATTGACATTGACAAGGTGGGATTTTTGCCGTCTGCTTTGTGAAAATAAATTTTTACTTTATTTGGATAAATCATTATTCTCTCCTATTCTTTTTCTCTTAAACGAAGGTGGTTTAGTTAAAAAACAATGACGAATATTCGCCTTAAATACGAATAAACTTTTCTAATTCATTTATATCATTCATCTCATTTGATAATTTAACATATACAGCAGAAAAAAACAAAAAAGGAGCCACTTCGCCTAAAAGGAGGATTGTATAAGTGAGTGATATAGTTTTACCCTTCTTTAATATCACATGGCTGGCTCCTTTTTTGACTTTCTTTTTAGTAAATTATGCATAAATATAAAATATATAAAAGAAAAGTTAGAAGAATTGTGAATTGTTATATAAAGCAAAAATATGACTAACGTAAAAATAGAATTTAATGAATGATACTAATTATGGCAATGGGCATAATAGAAAATTAGGCGAAACAATTTTGATTCAAAATGATTTGCAGCATTTGCAATATTTGAATTTTTGTAATTTAATGATCAAAACGATTCATGTTTATGCACTATTTTATTAAGAAAATTTATCAAAAAATATTGTTAAATAAAAATTATTAACAAAAATGTGAGTTTGTTATAATATTTTACGTTTTTTAACCCATGGCCAATTAACTTATATAAAGAATAAGTTAAAAATTTTATTTAATACAAACTTTTTTTTCTTCTTTATATCAAAAG
The DNA here is from genome assembly GCA_003675995.1 of Dinothrombium tinctorium. NCBI lineage: Eukaryota > Metazoa > Arthropoda > Arachnida > Trombidiformes > Trombidiidae > Dinothrombium > Dinothrombium tinctorium. The sequence goes on from NCKU01004910.1 coordinate 1,085, forward strand.
TGACTTGACTTTAGGCTTAAAATTTTATTTATTCATTTTTTGACGACTTACACTTTTCAGCCAACATAAAAATAAAAAATCATTTAGATTATATAAGCTTATGTAATATGATTATATAATCTATTAAAACTAAGACTACATTACATTTTATTAAATTTACACTTTTGTTTAAAATCTCAAAATGTTTAATAAAATTACTTACGATTAATTTTTCAAATGCTCTTTTGGCAAATGTCTTCAAGAAAATTGTTGTCTTTATTACAGAATGAAAACGCAAATTTAATTTATTCGTTTCTTTATATTTTTCAACAAATTTTTACCTCTGTTTATTTAACCGATGAAATCCAAAAACCATAGAAATTTAAACGCTCAAATTTGGCAAAAATAGTACATTTAATTTTGCAGGATGAAATATTCATAAAATTGAGAGCTGAAATCTTTATGTGCAAAAACAAACTGTTATTTAAAGAAAGAATGCAATTTTTGTGGCATCAATAAAATGAAAATAGAAATATAATGAAAAAAGTGAATGCCTCTTAGAAAGTTGAGCGCAGATTGTATCATTCGCATCGTAATGAACACGCGCAGTGTTTGTTTAGCTTATTTTAGGATGTGCAATCAACGATTAGGCCATGGCATCTGTTTGCAACAGTTATTTGGTAAAGATTAACGCGTGTGAGTGTGTTTCTATATTTTCACATTGTCAATGACAGAATGTTTTGCGATTATCTTCTTGAAATTTTACCGATTTAGTGTGGACTAAAGCACTTACTAAGACAGAAAAGAGTTTCTTGCAGCGAAAAACACGCTTTATAGAATATCACATGAAGTAACGTAAAAAGTGCGTTATTTTAATTTATTTTGAAGATGTTTTAATTCAATACACCATGATGATCTAAACAAGATAAAGAGTAGAATTCTGTCACATTTTTATTTGTTTTGTTGATTTGAGATACTCTCTTCACCACTTACATTTTTTTCGTTTAATTGTTCACTCTGTATGCCACCTTTTTAACCATTTTCTCACCATTAGGACCGAAAAACCGAAACTACGTGAAAATATCACCTATTGGTTCATTTTCACCCATTAACTGATTTAAATTTTTGTCTTATCTAAACACAATGGAGTTAGCATAAAAATGAGTAAATTAAAACGCTGTTTTAGAGCCACGTTTTTGTAAGTAAATCAAAATTAGGAATGTCTTGTTTTAAGTTTTATGATTTGCAGTAAAGTATGCCTTTTGCTGTAATTAATTTTTTATGTTGCCGGTTGTAAATTTCAAAGTATAAAAATTCAACTATCATCAGCGATGTGCTCTCAATGGCAATATGCAAATTTGCATTAACACTAGCAAATCAACGTAAATGATAAAAAATAGTATTGATTGGTAATTAAATTATTATGCATCCCGTAAAAATTCGTGACTGCTTGAAGTGGTACAACTTTCAGGTTGATTTATTATTAATACTTAAACTCTTATAATAAGTTTGTTATCAAAAAACGCCACGAACCCCATCGGGCTTTAGCGAGCAAGGGGTAAAGCGAATTCGAATCCGCGCTGTGATACGTTGTTAACCGTATTACACGTGAAAGTCGCGCTTTCTTTTCGTTTTAAAGAATGTATAAAAGCGCACAATTTTCATATTCTTTGTTAATTCTGATCTCAATGCGAAAAAAACGCATTTTATTTGTTTGAATAAATTCGAATTTCGTGTAAATCTCTTTCGCGTTATTCCCTTTCCGTGTTTTTCCGTCTTTGACTCCGCGTTCAACCGCTCGACCGCGAAAATATATTTTAAATTTTATTATTATTTCTGACAAATTTCAATTCTAATAAGTATTAATTTTAACAAATGTTAATTCTGTCAAGTGGCATTCTGGTATGTCAGAATACTACATGGCAAGTGAACGGATCCCTTGCATTCTGTTATCAAGAATTGTAACTTACTTTTTTGGCTTATGGAACCCGTGCTGACATCTAGTGTATAAGTTTTGACAGTGAACATTAACGCCAACAGATGTGAGCACGGGTTCCATAAGTCAAATATGTAAGTTACAGTTTTTGATAACAGATGCCAAAAGGGGTTTTACAAGATAAATCAAACATATTTTTTAACCAACGACTGTACTTTCTGAATGAGATTGATGGGTAACAGATGCCAGCAGTTATCCTGTAAATTTGTGCAAATATTTTGCCAACGACTGTTGCTAAATTATTGTGTTTGCAATTAATGCTCGAAACAGCATAAGACATGAAGAACAAATCACGCTGAACAATCTCTATCGGGGCTAATTTAGAGTCGGAAAAATAATTTCATTTTTTGAATTTACTTCGCTTTTAGTAAAAACTTCTAAGAAAAAATACTCAATACTCGAGCACGAAAATCTTCCCATTGTTGCATGCTCAATCTATAGAGTGTTTTCAACAATAAGATTTTTGTGTTTCTCAATATTAATGAAGCAAAGTGAATTATTTGGCATTCGTGATTGATTGCACGCTCCTTGTTATTTAGATGATAGATTTTGCTTAATTGTTGAATTTTAGAACACTTTCAAAGTCATTCGAGTTTAAAATGGGTTTATTCTTGCGATTAATGCTTATTATCTCTTCATTTATCATTCGTTTCAGCGGCTGTGCTACAGATTATTCGAATAAAGAGGCAAGTTTTTTCATAAACCAAAAGATTTTAAAATTATTTTATTCTCAGAAATACCATTGCAATGATTTAGACTTACACGCGATAGTAAAGTCACACTATGCGTATACGCAAACGACGATACTTTTAATCGGACACGATTATATCTTTTATTTCGACTTTAAGAACAACAATTTCACTGAGGGCAAAAGGATCAAAGATATATGGCCTGCGGTTGAAACACCGATCGATGGCGCATCGGCAATCAAAATCAAGAATCGAATAAATAAAACTTGCGAAAAGGATGAAGAATTGATGTTTTATAAAGTGAGAAGAAATGTACTTGATGGAATTAAAGGCAAAGAAATGCAACAAATTCATTATTGGGTTTACGAAAGTAAAAGCGCATTTAGTTCTGTTTCGCATGAATACATCAGAAAAGGAATAATTGAATTTTCACCGCCAGAAATTCACTCTCTCAGCGGTTTGATAATTTTTTACGTGAAAGATGAAAGAGGAAACTTTTATACTGTTGGAATCAACAAAGACGGTGTCAATAATCTATGCTACGGAACCGAGCTTAGATTCAATAGCACAGTGAATAAATTTGCTCTGGGCTTTGGTAACTTTCCATGTGAAAGTCTGGAAGGCAAATTCGGCAACGCTCATATTTTTGACTCTTTTTTCGAAATTTCTCAAAACACCTATTGCGATATATTTATAATTTACGCCGACAAAAAGAAATTAAGGATCGAAAAATCTCTTGACGAAGTTCCTCATCGTTTTCAATTTGTAAGCTCATCTCAGTTTCGTTTCGATATAAATTGCAATTATATTTGTTTTCAGGTTTATGAAATAGAAATCGAAACGATTTTTGGCTGTAAGACAGCATTTCCAACAATTGTGATGATTTCGATATTAACAAGTTTGTTTTTGATATCAGCGATGCTACTTTGCTTGTTTGTCACTTTTAAATTCGGAAAAAACGGAAAACGAAAGAGAAAAAAGGCTAAAAGCTCAGAACATGTTTGGATGAAAGACCAATTTCGATCGACTACCGAGACAAATCAAAATTGAAGTTAAATCAGCTAAAATTTAAAATGAATACGAATTGATTTGTTTATATTTTATTATTTAAATAAAAATATTTTCTCGAAAGGCTATATTGATTAAATACTATTATTAGGGCCATTTTTGTGCTGAGAAGTATCCAAAGGACTTGTTCGCCTGACTATATATTGTAATGTAATAATAACAATAGTCAACAATATAATAACAATAGTCAGGCGAACAAGTCCTTTTGTACGTGAATGGTGCTGAAAAATGTTAAAATTGTGAAATTCAACTGTTTGCAATCGCTTTGATGATTGCAAAATGTGATAAGAAAATGTGAAAAAATGTGGTCTTCAATTGACCGATGACCGAAGAACAGCTGACAATCAATATGCATAGCATGATTGTATTTAACGAGTCAAAAATGAGTGCTTTTCATATTAAGAAATCGGTTTTTGCTCACTCATTGTCCCAGCACTCAAAACTAAAATGCTTTTGAAGAAGTTATCTTTCACTTAGCTATTGCTTTAAACGTTTTAAAAAATTATTTTATTATTAAACACCTCTTTACAGCATTTTTATGTTTGTTATCAGCTTAAGTCGTTTGTAATGAAATCACTACATGAAAAACAATTTAATCGTCCCAAATATTTACGAAATGACAATTTTTGATAATAATTATCAAAATTTAAAATTAATTTTTAAAATAATTTTTCACTCAATAAAATACCATTGCTTTTCAATTTCAATCGAATATACTGAAACCTGTTTATTTAAACAGAATTTATAAATGCGCTGAAATTTATTTTTAAGTGCGTTTACGTAAATTATGTCGGTTAAAATTTTTTAAAATCGCTATCAAACCATTTTATATGAGGAATGGGTTATGGGTTACAACCTCTTCCTCGCTTATTCTCATTTTATGTTATGTTGGGTGGTGTGTTATTTATTTTTACTATCTAATAAATTATTTAGTTAATACATAAATAACAATCTGAATTCAATGAGATTTTACTTTCATTTTTTCTTCTACAGTTGCTAGATTTTTATTCGTGTTATAAATATTTTTAATTGTTTAACTAAAATTCAAAAATTCCGAATTTGAATCTGCTTAAAAGCATTCTTCGTGTTTTCAATAATTATGACAACAATCGTCTCGAGTAACAATATAAAAATGTGAGAGAAATGCAATCACATCAAACAGACAGAATATTCAGAAATAAAGCGAAATTATTAAAAAGCAATTCGAAATCGAAAGAAATGACGACTATCGATGAACTGAAGAGTGAAAAGTTTTGTTTAAAACAAGACGTAGAAAATCTAAAAACAAAATATTTTATGCTTGAGGCAAACTCTAATGCTGATAACAAAAAATTAAACGATTGTGATCAAAATGTTCTATTAAAAAGCCAAACAAAAACATTAGAAACAATCGATGATCATTGTTCAAAAGAAACCGAAAAAGTTTTTGAAAGCAAAAATGTGGATTCGAGAGTTGACGAATTTGAAAGCAACTGGAGTGAGGTTGCTTCAACTTTCGAACAAATGCATTTGAAAGAAGAGCTTCTACGTGGCATCTATGCAAATGGCTTTGAAAAACCGACTGCAATCCAGCAAAGAATGCTTTTACCTTGTTTGAAAGGTAAATTTAATAAAATTTTTAGTCAAAAACAATCGATTCGTTATACACATTGTTCAACAATACATTGAAATACCTTCGCAATATTCTCTTGTTATACAGGATACGATGTTTTTGTTCAATCAAGACATAAAACCGGGAAAAAAGTGGCTTCTTTGATTTCAGTGCTTCAAAAGATTGACGTGGCAATAAGTGAGTGTCAAGCTTTGATTTTGGTTTCTTTTCGCGAGAAAGCTGAAGAAATTCAAAAAATGATTTCGCAGCTTTTGTATTCAAGTGTCAAATGTCAAAAATGTATCGGAGGAACAAATATCGATGAAGATATAAAAATGTTAAGTTTAGGTGCGCATATTGTTGTAGGCACTTCTGGTCGTGTATATGATTTGATTCGCAAGAAAGCACTAAGTAAAAAAAATTCAGCTCTCGGCGCTCTTTATTCTCTTCATTTTGCTTAGGAACAGGAGAGATAAAAATTCTTGTTTTGGACGAAGCTGAAAAAATGTTTTCATGTTGCGCAAGCGACCAAATAAGTGATATAATTAAAACTTTTAGCTACGAACTTCAGGTAGCTTCACCTTATTTTTATTTATTTTTAATTATTTTTTATTGGACAAGATTATAATTTTATCTACACGGATTTCAGCCGAATTGACCGAAGGCGCAAAGAAACTAATGAGAGATCCTGTTAAAATTGTGACTAAAAACGAAAATTACGAACGAATTAAACAATATTTTGTGTGCGCCGAAGAAATGGATATGAAATTCAAAACTTTATGCGAGCTTTTCAAAACTTTTCGAATAGATAAAGCGGTGATATTTTGCAATTTACTCAGCCGCGTTGATTCGCTCAACGTCAAAATGAAACAAAAAAATTTTAATTTTAATTGTTTAGTAAGTATCGATATATTATAATTCAACAAAAAAAAAATTTAATACGAAGCACGAAGCACTCGAAGAAAGCCAAAAAGAATCCGCTATACAAGAATTTGAATCTGGATGTGTTCCAATTCTGGTTTCGACTGATTTTCCTGTTCGCAAAATCAAAAATGTTTTATTCGTGATTCACTATGATTTTCCCTCTAAACGTCGAACTTTTTTTAACAGGTGAGAACAATTGGATTGGATAATATTTTAAATTGATTTCGTTTTAGAATTAAAACGAACTGTGGATTACAAAAAAACGGCACAATTATAATTTTTGTGTCTAAATATGAAAAAAATAAATTACATCAGATTAAAATGTGGGAAGATTTGCAAATCGAAGAGATCAAACTCAAAAATACTGTGACAAAAAATTGAAATTTACGAAATTATTGAGAAAAGTTTTTTAACATTAACAGCATTTTTTCTTTGCTGTATCTCTACTTTTGTATTATATTTGCTTTCTTCTATATCGTTCACATATTCAAAATGCTTATGTTTTAAGTTCTATTTGTATGGACGCCTTTTTCTTGCTTTAAGATTACTGTGAGTTCACGTTTATTCAAGACATAGACAAACCCAGACGATGTCTATTTCGGTGCCGAATCAAAATAATAAAAATTTGTTTTATTTTATTTGATGAAAAATATTTTAAAGTCAATATGTTTTGAAGTGAATATCGTTTAATTCGGTAATTGCATGCATTTCAGTCAAGCCTTCATCATAGTATGGAACATTGCTATCGTTTCTGAAAATCATAACAGCTTGCATTCCACTGTTACGTGCTGCTCTGGCTTCTATGAACAAATTTATCTTAAAAAACTTATTCGAAAGCATTAAAACCAAAATACCTTTAATATCTTTTGTGATAAAGAGTATTTTCGATATTTCAACACATAAATCTTTCGCTATGTTAAGGTATGATTCGGAATTAAATCTGTCATAACGCTGTGTGTCGAAGTAACCGTCGACTAGCTTTTGTTAGAATTAGATATCAAATTAGAAATACAATAAAAAAGATAAGCAAAGCAATAATAACCCGTGTAAGATCTCCACGTATTGTTTTAGACAATATACGTTTGCCGCCATCGAATGTTTCTACCGAACAGCATGAAAAAATATAAATTTTTATTCCATTTTCTCTCCACAAAAGAAAATTTTTGGCTACTTCACTGTAAACGCTAGAGCAAAGAAGAAAGCATTAAAAATTTAAATATATTTGTGAAAACAAACTGTGTTTTAATTTTTCCTTTTAAATAGCCATCGTGCCAAATCATACGCATCAAGAGCATGAAGCCACATTCTGAGTTTTCAATGGTCATCTCCACTTCATCGCACAAACGATAATTCATATAGAATAATATTGATTCTTTTATTGCTTTAGCAGTTTGGGATGCTTTAAATATTCTCGGTGATAAATGGTTTGTTTTTCTATCGTTATATGCTTCGATTCGAAGTACTTGAATCACTTCTTGCAGCTGTGACTGTTCCCAATATTCGTCGAGAAACGCGAGCAAATTCGATAAAGTATATGAAATGAACGATCGCTTAGTTTCTTTCCAAGATGAAATCACGTCGTAAAGACGAAGAATAATGGCATCAGGTTTAGTCAATTCAATCATTACATTTTTCGCAATGCCATGTTTGTCAATTGAATAAATTGAGTTTTTATTTGCTCCAATTTCATTTTTAACTTTTTCATTAGTCATTTGTTCAGATTTATATTGCTCTTGTTTTTTTGAAATCTTATCTGAATCTAAAGTTTCTTCAGTTTTGTCATAATTTTTCATTACTTCAGCTTTAATGCGATCTATAAATTCATCAGCTTTCTTCGGTTTTGTCACATCTTCAGCTTCTTTTCGTTCCTTAACTTCTTCAGTCGTGTTACCTTTCTCTTTTTCATTTATTTTATTTGGTTTTTCGGTTTCTTTTATCTTATGTTGTTCCGTCGCCATTTTAACTTTACTATCATCGGTATCATCCGCTATTTCTTTAGCTTTTCTCTGCTTTGGTACATTTTCAATTTGCTTTTGTTCCATAGCTTCTCCAATTTTATCTTCGCCCTTTATTTTGCTTTTCTATTTCCTCAGGTTTAGTTTATTCTTCGATAGCTTGAATTTTGTTTAGCTTTTCGACCTTTTCGATTTTTTTCGATATTTCTATTTCTTCACTTTTGTCCATTTTTTGGCTTTTGTTTCGCAAAAAAAATTCCTTTTGTCGTTTTAGTTTCGCGTGCGACAACAATTTTTTTAAAAGCATCATTATGAAATAAAAAATTAAAAAATTTTTAATCCGATAAGTCGTATTAAAATTTGATTGTATTATAATAAAAAAAAGGTTTGACATGATTTTATGAGAAATCACCATTCAAGAGTTATTTTCAGACATTCCTTGATAATCTTTCAGTGGATAGTACTTTCCATACTTTTTGAGATGAGCTTTCAAATCATGATACTGTCTTTTGAGATTTTCAGGCATCTCATCGAAAACATCAGTGAAAATTTCTATTGCATTCGGTTTAAGTTTCTTTTCTGCTTGGTGAAATGCTTCCAAGACTTGTCTTCGCGATTCTTCTCTCCAATTTTTTTCCATTTCATCATCCCACCATTGCTTCAATTCCATATACTTTCGTAAGCGTATTATAGGGCTATCTTGTTGCCATTGACGAACTTCGTCAACACTGCGGTAGGCAGTGGAGTCATCAGAGGTGGAATGATGTCCTATCCTATAAGTCATCGCTTCGATAAGAACTGGTTTCGATTCCTCAATGCAATAATTTCTAGCAGCAACAGTTACATTGTACACAGCAAGCACATCATTGCCATCCACGCGAATCGATGCAATTCCATAGCCAGGGCCACGTCCAGCGATTCCATCACCTCGATATTGTTCATGGGTTGGTGTTGAAATTGCAAAACCATTGTTGCGACTTAAAAATAAAAAGATTGGAAACAGAAACAAAACAGTTGAACAAACCAGAAAAATATGATCGGACAGTCAAGAGTTGCGGAAAAATTCATTGCAGCATGTGCATCGCCCTCCGAAGAAGCTCCCTCACCGAAGTAACAGATCACGATTTTCCCTTTTCCTTGCCGCTTGACATGGTAAGCAGCGCCAACAGCTTGGGGCATCTGTGTAGCTAAAGGGGATGATATCGATATGAAATTAAGATTTCTATCGCCATAATGCACTGGCATTGATCTTCCTTTTTCATTATCACCCACATTTCCATAACATTGATCAATAGCTTGTTGCACTTTAAAGCCTCTCCACAACAACACTCCTGAATTGAGAAGAGTAAGTATACATGAAAGACCAGAAAAAAGGGACAATACCAGTCTCACGATATTGTCCAAAAATTAGATCTTTGAAATCTAATGCAGCTGCCGATCCGAATTGTGCGCCTTCCTCGCCATAATTAGTCATATAAAATGAAATTCTTCCTTGTCTTTGAGATTCATATAAAATCCTATCCATTGTGCTGAGAACAATCATACCCTTGTATATTTTCTTGATTGTGTCTTCACCCAAATTCGGATCTTGTTTCTCATCGAAAACTTTTCCTTCTTTATTCATCACTCTATACACAGGAATTCCTTCGTAATCGGTTGTTCGTGTAAATTCCAATTTTTCTGTCCATTGGCTTCTTGAGCCTGGAAATTGTGGTCGATCTTTTATATTTCCTTCCGCCTTGCTTCTCGAAATTTCCGACATTATGAATCGTTGAGCAGGTAAAATTACATTGCTTGCTGAAGGATTGAACGATCGCCATTTAAGAAGTAAACTAAATTGAAATCTTTTGAACATTTTTCCGTCGTCTTCTTGAATCAAAGAAAATTACTTGTTGACTTGAA
>NCKU01004911.1:0-11181 GCA_003675995.1 Dinothrombium tinctorium
ATAGAGCGCTCTATTCAACTTTTTATTCCATCAAATTTATCACTTTAAACTGTACACTTATTTTCATAATCAGTTTTAGACAATCCATTTTTGTATTTTCGACATTTTAAGTTGCCTTTTTCGGAATTTTCAAACTCAATATGTTTTGGTAAAAAATGCATTTTATTGCGCCTTTTTCGGCATTATAAGTGAAAAATTTTTAAGAGTGCAATGATCATCTTTTTTGCTTAATTCTATTTATAAATGTTTTCAACGTCAGCAAAAGTACCTTTTGTGATTGAAATTCAATTGCTTTTATAAATTGATTCAATATTTTCTGTAACTGTGTCACGAACCAATTTTTTGAATGGCTCTTTTACTTTGGAGATTCTTTTGTTGAAAATTTGCTCCTATTTACTCAAGCATTCTATTTGGCGTGTTTTTTTAATTTGATTTTATTGTTGTGAAAAACGAATTTTAATTGTTAAGTTTTTCGAACTTATCGTGTTTAATACCTTAAAGTGGAATATTGATGATTTAAATATTCAAAATATTAGATATGCAATATATTCTCGATATTTAAATGAAATACAGTTGGAGTGCTTGTGATGTTGAATTAATTCATAAAAGATAGTGTAAATATGTTTTCAGATTTGAGACAGAATTCAAATGCATTTCTTTGTGCATACAAAAAATTCTCCTAATTCGGGAATGTGAGGGAATTTTAGGGGAAAAATAATATTTTATTCAGATTAGAAAAATTCGCTTTTTTGTCCTTTAACTTCGAAATAAGCATGGAATGATTATTTGTAAATGATAACTTTGGCTTTAAAAAAGCTGTCAAATGTGTCGAGTTCTAAAGATCGATATAAAAATATGATATTAATATAATAGAAATATACGACTTTAAGAATTGCTCAAGTTTATAGATTTTAAGGTCTGTTTAAAGATAAACATCAAACAAGATCACGTGGCTTTCGTAAATCACTTTCAAAGTTTTCATAGTTTTTCAGTATGCGCTTTTATACTCAAAACAAATTTCAATATTCAAGCTTAAATCTTAAAAAAAGTTCATTAATATAATTTACTTTTAATATAATTTGTATATTCTTAATATGAATTCTTAAGTATTAACCCTCTATTTGAGCTCATTTGGTGCAAATTTTGTGATTTTGGTCATTTGGTGATTTTTCGTGACAAATGTTTAAAGAAAAAAACATTTACTATGTCATAAATATGCTATATGAATTCAAATTAAAGCATTTTTACAAAAATAGAAATTTTTGTACAGCACAAAAATTCACATCCTACATATTAGTAAACATTTTATGTTATTTTCTCTTTATTTTAAATGAACACGGATATAATATGGATGAAAGGTTTGATGTTGCATGTAGAGTGCTCCTAAAAATGCCTTTTTTAGAACAATTTCCTTTCTGAATGGCAAATGTTCACAAAAAGTAAATATTTGGTGTTTTTTAATAAAAAAAACTTTAAAAAATTCATTTAGATCATCTTGTAAGATCATTTCAAATAATTTAAAATCGTCCTGTAAATATTTGTGTGTGATTTCTTGCATGTTATACACTTTTCTCGCTAAACTAAAAATGAACTTAATTTAAAATGAATCCTTCAATTTTCTTTCTCTGACATACACAATTATTTTTAAAATATCATTTTAAAAAAGATTCATTAAAAATTTATATTCTAAGTGTTTTAAAAATTTTAATTTGAATAAGAGAAAAATATGATAATAATGCAGAGGGGAAACTTTATTTGAATAGTTGAATAGTGTTACAATGTGGTTGATTAATTTAATTGAACTTAAAATTTGAGAAGAAACCATTAGACTCCTTCACGCCTGGTGGTTTACTTAAAGGAACGCTTTCGGTAGTACCTCGAAACGTTCTCACCTTGTTGCTCACGAAATATCTTTTCATTTTACCCCAAACCCATTCTAGAAAAACCGACGTAAGCGCAAAGCCGACACCTCCAAAAATGACCACAAAAATGCCACCAATATTTTTAATGCTAATGCCGTCGCTGCTTCTTCGATGATCTTCACACTGTTTCTTTTCCACGTTCTCATTCCACCATTGTTCTTTCATCGCTTCCAATTTTCGCTCGTTAAGCAGCTGAAGAATGGCCGAGCTGAGCACATCTTTTAAAGTATCGTTCTCGGCTACTGCCAAAGCCATTGGCTTTCTACTAAACTCATTACCACTTTGTATGAGCTCACAATTTGTATACTTTGCCCATCTGACCTTTGTCGCTTCACCTATGAGGAAATATATTTTATGCTCTTTTGTCACCAAAAATTATCATAAATTTTTACCAACTAACACAAATCCGCTATGAGCACTATATGAAGCAAGAACTCTCCTCATGCCCTCCTCAAATGTTTCGGGCATTCCAGTTATTTCCATTTGCTTCAACATCTTCGTGTATTTGTTTACAATCGGATAATCCCAAAGAGCATATTCAGCTCTCAGCTGTTGATCCATATCCACACCATCAAAAGCCATTCGTTGCCAGCTTTTGAAAAATTCCCTCTCAATATGGGCACGGCGTCGAAAATAAATCTCCTCTAGCGAATCTTTAACGGTTGCATACCGCACTCTAAACTGCTCAGAAAGGTGATCGATGTTCTCGATCGGAGGATCCAACCGCGAAACGGTCAAGAATGCAGCCAAGTTTGCCGTATAAGCGGCGATTATTGTGAAGCCAAAAAACCACCATACGGCAACAGTTATCTTACCAGAAGGGTTTCTAGGCGCTTCACCCCCACCCTGAGGAGTTAAGGATGTCATACAAAACCAAAGACTTTCACTCCAAGTAAACTCTCTTCTGTGGCATTCGTTTCTAATTCTCTCTCTATTGTTGATTGCACTGTACGGACTCAATATATTTGTCAACCAAATCAAAGTACTGTTCAGGAATCGTATGAGAAAATAAATTTGAAATAATGAAATTTATTACCTCGAAAGGAAGTAAAATATCCCTATACGTAACCAAACTGAGTTGTCGAGAACAGTTAGGAATTTAAATAGATGAGAATCAGATATTGGTTTCTTCATTAACAACGAGATTCCCACCAGATCATAATAAGGTACAGTGAAATCGACTACACTTTCTCTTTCCGCCATTACAAACACAGGTCCGATCGCCACTCGCGCTTTCTAGATAGACCACATTTATTAAAAAAGAAACAATGATAGTAAGAGCAAACTCTTTTCTGCAACTCTCCAATAAGTCCATTCCATTCGCCTGTTGCGGGATCTTTCGCACCATATTTTCCATCGGGAACTTCGTACAAATCAAACCAATAATTGATCCCAGTTTTGTTATAGATGGCAAGTCGCATTCTATCGAGTAATTCTATGCAATAGCCAAAGTATTCGTGCTGTCGTGTGATACTATTATAGCGTTTCATGACAAATGGTGGTTGCTTCGAAAAGAATAAAAAGTCCATTAAAATGAGGCTTTTCAAAACAAATTTATTACAATCATTGTAACCGTTGTAAGATGCTGTCTTGGGTGTTCATCTATCTTGCTGATATCTCGACCTTTGAATATAGGTGAGGTAAAAATAATGTTGCCACTATCGAAAGATGAGACCCATTCGGCTTCTTTTGAATAGACGAGCGACGGTTTACGCCACAATTCAACTTTGCTCATCTTGAGTGTTATCTCTTGATAATTATGCCTTATTTGATTCTCGATTACAAAGCGACCGTATCTACCGTAAAATCCTTCGATATTCATTTCAGAGCCCATTTTTATCGCTACTCTTTGCTTCTTTTGCTCGATGCTTAATTGCTGACCACAGCCTGGAAACATTAGTTTAAGTGGCCACAAAGATTTTGAAATTAATTCATCAACAATTTGTAAAGCAAAGCGTGTTAAGTCATAATAGAAGTAAGCTTCAACTTTTTCTGAGTTTGAAACATCTTTAATCAATGATCGATGGTCATATTGTGATATCTTAGTTTTTATTGGCTGCATGAATAAAATTGAATTTCTATAACATGATGAGCATTTCAACTTTCCAACGTCTTTCGTAATAAAATACCAAGTGTATTTGAATTCAAGCATTTTGTTTTGATTCGCCTATTTAATTTGTAAATCAGTTTATTTGATTCTGAGAATAATTTTTTATAATTAAAAAGAAATAATTTACCATTTCAAGCAATTTATTCAAATTTTCAATAGCCCCGAATACAAGTATATCAGTGATGTTCGTTTGTTTTGTGTCATTCAACGTCGAAGCACAGTCATCATCTTGGAGATGATACAAATAAAGCGTCTTTGTTAAATTGTTCAGCTTAGAAACGAATTTCGAATCAGTCGCTGTTAATCACATAAGAAAAATTTTCCAGCTTTTAAATTAATTTTGATTATCATTCAGAGCTTACCGCTAGCAAATGAATCGTCGTAATAAATCGCAATCCTTCTCAGGTTGTACTGAGCGATAACTTCTTCAGCTACATTCAGTATAGTTTCCGTCACTGATTTTACATCGACTAAAATCTCTTTCTCAACTTCTGTCAAATCTTGCCATTGCTCATTGTTTGTGGTACCAATTGCCACTGTGGGCAAACCTAACTCTCTCGCTATACGCTTCATTGAATCATAATATTCATTGTGCTCAATGTTCGTTCTAATTGTAGCATCAATCAATAAGGACGGTGAAGAATCATTTGCGAATAGAGCTTTACAAAGATCTGTTTCGCTTGATTTTTCATTGATCTTGAGGACACGCAAATGCTGAGCGAATTTGTTTTGTTTCATTTCGAAATCAACGATAGCTCGGCTTATTGCGGTTTGTGCGACTGTATTGTGGCTATCGACAGCCAATGCTGCAACGGAGGAAATTTGATTTAAAATAATGCACGAAGCTTAATACAGTGAAACCTCTATACAAAGGACACCAAAGGGACCCAAAAATTCTGACGGTTATAAAAAGGTGACCGTTGTAAAGAGGGTATCATTAATTGAGTAAACTTAGAAGGCTATTTTATTTTAGCGTCCGTTAGTGGAGGTGTCCGTTAGGAGAGGTTTTACTGTATATGAAAAAGCATTGAATGCATTATCTTCGCTCGTAAAATGTACGAATCGATATTCAAAATGCATAATGAAAACATTAGCAAAAAGAAGGACAAATGCCGTTTTTCTAGTTTCATGTATTATTTAGAATTTAATATAGAAATCAATCGATTTCAAGCAACACGCAACTTTTCAACACGATGCAACAAGTTTCATTCAGAAATTACGTTTAAGATTGTGCAAGAGAATTCATTGCTTGAAAGCATTTATAATTATCTTAGCATTTGAATAAATAAGAATATTTAGTTTTTTAGCTCCATAAAATTATAGGATTTTTGTAAAAAAAAATGTTTTATAAAATAAAATCGAATGAGCGTTGCTAATGCAGTTACATAACTGTCGCACTTAAGTACCTAAGTACATGTCACGAGCAAACACACTAAACAATTTAAACTTTTTATGTCGATATACTGCGGTACATGTTTGTACAAACAAATCAATTTTTCACGATGAATTAGAGCTTTTGATTTAATTTATTATTTACCTAATATTTATCTTATAACAAGTGAAAAAACGATGAATCGCTTTTATTTATTCATTTTTTATTTATTCTGTTATATAATTTTTAAATACTTGAATCAAATCATTTTTTAAATGATCTGGACATTAAGTTGCAATATGACTTAAGAAAATCTTCTGAATATTTTTAGAGAATAAACTTAAGAAATAAAAATTTTAACAAAAACTCAAAAAGAAAAACTTACCCACTGTGATTTCATTTTGTGCGTTTATACTTGAGAAGTGTAATAATAAATTGATCACAAACAATTTAATTGAGGTCATCGATAACGAATTCCTTCTGAAAAATGTGAATTTTAAATTGGAGTTGATTATTCAATCGATCTTGCTTTAATTTTCTCACTTTTCTTCTCGATGATTTGAAAATTTGACAGAATTTAAAAAGTCATTGTTTCAGAAAATAGACTTGTTCCTCTTTATCTATAATTTCAGCTAACTTTTACATTTTTTAAATTCAAAATATCCTTAGTGCGTAACAACAACGTAGCTTTGCTTTTTCATTGATTGATGCATTCGACAACGGAATCGACGATCAGAAAAAATAGAAACAATAGCGAGTCGGCGTCGATCTCAATTCTAATGCCTTTTTAAATTAACTTATTGATTTTTTATTTTTATTTTGCGTGCTTCTTTAAAATTTTATTCATCAAAAGTTAGTTCAAATGTTCACTCGGTTCAATTTTTTCTATTATATTCATCGATGTTTTCATGCTTCTGATGCTAAACTGTTAACTAACTAGAATAGAGATAATTTTTAAAATAAATACGTTTTCTGGAATATTCGAGATAGAAGATCAGTTATTTTGTATTTCACTGCAATTATTTAAAACAAATAACAATTTCTAACATAAAGCAAATTAAAATCATATAACATAGAGAATATTGATTTTCTGTTGAAATTTTACACTTCACAATGTTGAATTGTGATTTCTTACGTTTATTAGAATCTTACTTCTCATTCTTTATTATTCATATTATTTAGTTAATCAAAATTCAAGATTTTGATAATAAAATTTTAGTTTTATCAAAAAGTATAAAGTTATTTGATTTTATTTAAAAAGCTAAAAAGTTAGAGGCAGCCATTTCTTCGTAGTTATTTCATTACACTTATTCTTTACTCTTAGGATCACTTTATGTTTAATATAAGAATACTATAGCAAAAAATTTCAGTTATCCTCTTCATTTGTTCAAATATATCACCATAAAACGAAATGATTAGATAAATGAATGAGAGTAAAAAAGTTTTAAGGGCATCAAACATTTTCAAACGTTTTCAACTTTAAAATCCGCCGCTGATAAGTGTTTACTGAAAGCTTCACTCAATTAGTTTTTTTATTATATTGCTACAGTATTTTGAAATAAATATTTGGCACTTGTTAAATTCCTAAGAACTTTATTGAATGATCGAGCTCTTAATATTCTTGGAAAAATTAACTATCGTGATCAAATGCGGAAAAATGAAACATTATTAAAAAAAATGAAATAAAATAAATTCTCTGCATATGATAATAAAAATTTTCATTCGTTTTCATTCAAAATTAAGCATTGATATTCGATTTGATTGCTAAAAATGTATGAAAGCATGCGGAAAAAATGAACGAGGAGCGTAACAAATGAGTTATGTGATACTCAAAACATTTTTTTCAACAATTGAACATTACGCGCGTGATAAATATGAGAATTACAATAGAAGCGAGCTCAAACGAATAAACATTTATTTTCATTCAATCATAATTACTGTTGATAGTTGAAGTGTACAAATAAGGAAATGGTCTAATCACAATTTGTTTTTAATTTGGCGAATTTTTTCTTTTCAATGCATATCGAGAAAGCAAATCAAAGAGAGGCGAAGAAAATCGAAACGTCAAATAAAGCGCAAACGAATCGCTCGTGAAATTATTTCAGTCAATTTGTTAAACGAACAAAGCAACGTTTTCATTTTACAATAGCGAAGCAAAAGTGAAAAGCATTCCAATTTTATTTTAAATCACTTTTCACAGTTCAATGTTGTAATTTTTTCTACTTTCGATAAGTAAATTTCAAAAACTTCGCACTCGTTGTTTGTCGTTAGCGAAGATTAGACAAGAAGCCAGCGATCGAATTGAGAAGCGAAATAAGAAACTACTTTTATGCGACATAAGCATTGTCGATTACATACAGCATCGAGCCTCTTATATAAAGCTATGATACCTGTGTTACTGTGTTTAACTTAAATTTGATTTGCAGCTATTGTGATTATAAACTTCACCTCGAGCGCAAAAACGAAAGTTGAAATACTTTTTCGCTCGATTGAAAGAAACAAAGTTGCATTTCGTACATCGATTTTCCTTATCGCTGTACTAAATCCGCTTTTTTATTCTTTGCTTTCTTTTATAATTATGAAAAATTCACAACGTAAGAATCCATCTGGTTCGGAAACCAATGGCAAGACAATTGAAACTGGTATTCAACAGATGCAACAAGTTGCCGAAGAGCGTCAATTAGGACTTAAAGGAGATTATCTGAATCTATTGTTGCTTCTCACGCTGTATTTTTTACAAGGCATACCAATCGGACTAATCGAAGCGTTGCCATTGATTTTGGTTAATAAAAAAGTGCCATACAATCAGCAAGCAGTGTTCAGTATCGTTTACTGGCCGTTCTCGCTAAAACTTTTATGGGCGCCAATTGTCGATTCATTCTACTCAACACGCTTCGGACGTAGAAAGTCATGGTTTGTTCCAGTTCAATATGGTATCGGCTTTTTCATGATCGCGCTTTCATTCACTATTGACTACATCATTGGTGACACTTCGACAGAGGAGAAAGTATCGCCGCAGAATGTGGTGCTTTTAACGATCGCGTTTTTTTTACTTATATTTCTCACTGCAACTCAAGACATCGCAGTCGATGGCTGGGCACTCACTATGTTATCAAAGCGTAATGTTGAATACGCACCGAGCTGCAATTCAGTTGGACAGACAATGGGAGTTTTATTCGGTAATACTGTATTTCTTGCGCTCGAATCTGCGGATTTTTGCAATCGATGGCTGCGTTCGACTCCCTCAGACACTGGTATTGTTTCACTTCGCTCGTATATTCTCTTTTGGGGCATCGCTTACCTTATTGTGACCACATTTGTGATGCTTTTTAAACATGAAGTTGATTATCACAAAGAAACAGGTGAAACCGAATTAAATATCATCGAAACATATAAAATGCTTTGGAAAATTTTAAGTTTACGCACAGTGCGATGGTTCGTTCTGATTTTATTAACTTGTAAAATTGGAAGCGCGGCTTCGGACGCTGTGACAAAACTAAAGCTTGTTCAATATGGACTTAAAAGACAAAATTTAGGTTTGATGAAGTTACCATTGATACCACTTCAATTGATTCTTCCATTCATTGTGACAAAATTTTCAATTCAGCGGCCAATGAAAACATTTTATTTAACTTACCCAATGCGTTTGTTAGTCGGTATTGTGGATTGCTTTATTGTTTGGGGTACAACGCAGGCGATCAATACAGAAGACAGAACATTTTCAGCATCATACTATGTTCTGGTTGTTCTAGTGTTTGCTCTACAAATGTTTGCCGTTTACTGTTCAAGTATTACGATTTGGGCATTCATGGCACGAGTTTCGGACCCTTTAATTGGTGGCACATATATGACATTATTAAACACTGTCTCAAATATTGGTGGAACATGGGTTCAAACCGTAGCGCTTTATTTTGTTGATCTACTTTCTTTTCAATGGTGTCCAGAAAATGGCTATTTTTGTGTGGTGAAAAATGCGACAGCAGTAAATATGACGCTCACAAATGTAACAGTAGATCAAGCAAGAAGTCCCATAGTCGACGGCTACTACGTTGAAAGTATGATTTGCATACTAATCGGCATATTTTGGATGCTTTTAATACGTAACAATGTAAAGTGGCTCGAATCTGTACCGCGCTCATTATGGCGATGTAAAAAAAAGTAAATGCAAAATTAGGTTATTTGTAAGAAAGGAGTGATTTGTAGGAAAAATTAAACGAAAATGATTTACTACAATTCAAATGGGAATCGAATAGAAAGTAGGACAGTTTTCATGGTCATTTCGAGTATAGCAGAAGGCAAAAAAGTTTCTCACCATGTCGGTGGTGATTCGTTTACTTAAGGGAGCGCATTGCAGAGAAAATAAATTTCGTTCGCTTAAACTGAGAAATCATTTTGCCGTATGTGTACTCGTAATTTTAGAATAAGTTTTTTATCAAAAAAGTTTTTTGACACGAAACATTGTAAAATTTCATAAAGTAAGTAATGAGGTATTGTTTTCGCGATTTAGCTACAAACTCTTATAAAGGTGTGCATCATTCACTTCAATCAACTTACATATCTTTTCATTGATGTTTTGGTGCTCAAGAAGCGACAAAACGCCTTTCACATTTTTTTTATCACCATTTCGCGCTGGTTACAAACAATAAATGACACATTAAAAAGTAATCAAGAGTAACTATCTCTTATGACTTAAAATTAAACCCAGATTCAAGGCAAATAAGGAGTAAATACTTTTTGAAGACGGCGAATGGTGGAGATATGGAATTTTTTGTTTGTTAGTTTGTGGTTAAAACATTTATTTAATATGTGCTTATCTATGATATTTGGATATTTAATATTTGATTTTTAAATATCATACTTGAGATAAGAAAATATTCGGAAAATTTTCAAATCGCGAGAGATATTTTCTCTTAAAAGTTTTTAAAGTAAAATATTTTCTCAATTTCGATATTGAGTTATTTCTAAACTTCGAATTTCTCAGTCGTCTATCTAATTTTTCTATTTTTATCATATTTATCAGCGTTTTAAATTTATATAATGCTATAATTACTAATGCTTATTATTCAACATATAAAAGAAGGATGTAAATTTAAACATTTAAATCGTTTAGTGTTTCATTTCATAATTACCTTAACCTCTTCAAATTTATCACTGTTTCGAATAGCTTTATCTAGCTTTTGCACACAATTTGGCATATTTTGAAATATTTGATTTTTCATTGAGAGATGATTTTTTGTTTACATCGATTGAAATTTGCTTTTTTAAAAGTTGCTGTTTTTCAAATGATTAAAATCTTAAAAAAATACGTTCTCGCAATTTCAGTTTTTATCTTGAAATTTTAGTTTCTTTGTGCACGCTCCTTTTTTCGGTTTTTGTTCTTATAAAATGGGCTCAAAAAACTTATTTCAATGCTTGTTTAAGCGTTATATTAAATGCACATAAATTCAAAAGAAAAGATTTGAAATAATTTTTAAAATCTACTACCTGTTCAGAAAGTAAGTTGCCCCTTTTTTAAGAGGTAATAACTTTTGATCGCTTTTTCGTATTTCAATGGTTCTTTTACATTTAAAAATAAATATTTTTGTTTAATTTCTTAATTGACATCATGAATTAAAAAACAACAGTTTTCGGACACAAAGGGTGCAAAAAAAGTGAAGTTAGATTTCCATAGGTTTTGCTTGAGTGAGAACGTGCATTTGGGCAACACTAATTTGCAGACTTTGCAGACTTTGCAGACTTTGCAGACCCTAATTTGCAGACCCTATTTTGCAGACTTT
>NCKU01004912.1:0-11179 GCA_003675995.1 Dinothrombium tinctorium
GCGTCTCGTAAAAGTTGCTTTGCAGTTAAGCTCTCTTTCGATAATCGAAACATTTTATTTTGAATCGGTAGTACATTTTGTTATTCTGAAGGAGACTCATTTCCTTCACTTCGACCCATTTTTTACTGTATTTTCGTATTAGTGTGAATCTGCAATTGGACAAAAACAGATATGAAACAACTAGAGCACAATTTTTCATAATTTAAAACTTCTCTTCTTAATGATTGATTCATTTATAGTCTTCAAACCTAAATGGATTAAAAACCTACTGAATATTTAGTGCGTACCACGAAGCCTAATTTTTTATTTTAATTTCATGAGATGACTAAATATGAAAAGTTAGATTTGTTTTAAAAAAAGATTTAAAAAATTTTTATTCAGAGCATAGGAGTTTATACGATAAAATCATTAATACACTTTGAAGGACAAATAGAACAAGGTTAACATTGGTCATCGAACGATTATGACAATACCACATTAGAAAAAGTTTATAGCACATAAAAAGAAGAAAGGTCTATAAATCATTTTCGTCCCCACTTCATATTGAGAAGCGATTTACTTTCTCATATAAGAGAGATAGAGAGGAAATATCATCTTAACTCATTCTTAAAATACGTATCATGACATTATTTCATTTTTCAAACAATAAACATTTGTCGGGGTTTTCACAATCAGATGACAGGAATGTTTCGTCCTGCAGTGAAACACATCTTCGCTTCTGAAACTTTTTTAATCGTATTTAACTCGTCGAATTTCGATTTATAAAGCAAAAATATAAAAAATAAAATAAAAAGAAATCAAGAAATGCAATATTTTTTAAATTAGAAAATATTTTTAAGAATTACAATTCTGTTTGATTCAAAGTGAGAACTTTTTCATTTCGTCAATTTTTAAAATTTCAAATTTGTACTCCGAATAGCTTATTAAATTAACACTAATAAACAGTTTTCACTGTTTTAAGGATTAAATAAGCGTTTTAAATTTTACTACTATTAGGTAAATAAAAAGTTGCTGAATAAGTAGATGAAATTATTTTGTTAAATTATATTAAAAATTCTCTTTAACGAGTCATCATTATCTCTTCGTTTAAAATATTATCGAACGGAATCGCTAAAAAAAGTCGATTTCAAATGCGCTTTTCTTAGTTGAAGAAAGAGTAGAGAAAAGTGGCAGCTGACAAAGCCGCAAAAAACTTACATATTTTGAGCATTTATTTTATCTTAATTCGAATTTAGCAAATGTTTCTCTCAAGAGGCGAAGCTAATCTTCAGATATCATAAGCATTGGATGCTTTGAAAACAAAATTTTTGCTTTTAACTCATAACTTAAAAAAAGTTTTTTTATGATATAGAGGAGGATTTCGAGACTAGCGAAACTTTCTACAGCGAGATTGAAGAAAATTTCTAACTCAGTGAACCGTTATTTTCATTTCACTTCAACTCGATGTGTTTGAAGTTTATTTGTATTCATTTTATAAGATAGAAATAACTTCATAAAAGCAAAAAAGAAGTAATTCAACAGTTGAACAATTTTTTAATAAATTTGCAATGAATTTAGTATTTAAAGAGAACATTATTAATGACTGAATTACAAACTGAAATTTACAACTAAATCAAGTGATCTAAAATCCAAATTAATTCCAGTCCATATTCAACAGAAGCATATTGACTTAATTATTTATTTATAAAGTAGTTAAATGATATCTGACGCTACAATTATTTAAATTATAAAAATAATTAACCAAAAAGTGAAATTTTCAAATGAATTTGAAATTATGAGTGAAATTTCAAATTTAACGAATATAAATGAATAAAAAATAAATAAATATTTGAGATCTAAATCAGTTTAATCTAAATAAATTTTAAATTGATAATTTTTAATTCTTTGTTTTCGCTGTCAAATTAGTTGTTTCATTGTTTAATTAATTTAAATCTGCTTTTGAATTTTAAAAACTTTTTAAAGTCTGACAGAAAATGGCATTACGAATTTTAGGCAAATAAATTGAGATATTCGTCCAAGAATGATTGGTAAAAAGCAACTGTTTAGGTTTCAAAAGTCAGGCTTCATTATGTTCATTTGCATCATTTTCAGCTATAGTCGATGTATACAAATTATCATTTTGTTTATAAGTAGATCTCTGACTTTTATGCAAAATGAATTTGAAATTATAAATGCATTTATGCCCGTCAAATTCGTAAAATAGGTTCAACATGTCAAAGTTTTTACTTATTTTCAAGATAGTTTTTCTTAATACATATTTCAATTTGAACCTAATACGACATACTCAATAAACGTTGAACGTTGAACATTTCTTATTTGTTAGCAAAACAATTTCTTTCTTTAATCGAGATATAGCGAGAAAATTTAAAAGAAACTGAACTATTGGAAAAATTTCAATAAAATATCAATAAATTCCAATAAATTCTAAATCAAATAAATAGATAATAATCCTATCTAGATATACTAAAAAAATACTTCAAACATTTTTTATCACTTTGCTCGATACTTGTTCATATTGGCTTAAAAAATTGTTCAACTGATGCGTTTTATACATTTTTATTGAGCTTTATGCATTTTTGAAGAAAAATCGTTTTTCATGTAATATAATAAATTTTAATGTATTTGTGCACTTGTCCGATGTCTATTTATAAGTTTCAACAATTTTCATATCAAAAATTTGAAAGGAATCGAGTCTAAAATATTTTTTAAAAATAAAATGAATTGAAAAATCAAAGTGGTTTTTCAAACTCGATTGAATTTGAATATGAATGAAATCCAATGTCTGATGCTGTAAACTATGAAAGCTTAAAGAATACTTTGACCACTGGCAACTTTCGTTCGCGTTCCATGCTTTATTTTGAATATAAGCAAAAATTTTTTATAAGTTAAATTTGCTAAAATCAATAATTTAAATAGCATTAAACGCAATGTGGGTCGATAAATTCTTCAGTAAAATTTCATTTTCTAATTTATTTTTCAAGTACAAAACAGCGATAATGATGCTAATTTTATTTATAAAATCGTGAAAAGAATGCTCGTTGTCGTTTTCGTATCGAATGTAAACAGAACGCCAAAAGCGAAATTAGCTTTAATTTTTACTTGTAATTTATGTAAATGCGAATTTACATAAATATTAGATACAAGCAAAGTGTAAATGTCATTTTTGCAATCTAAACGAAAGCATAGAACAAAGAGTAAAGAAATGGAAACTGTGTCGTGGGCACAATGAATGAAATTTCTGCTTTCTATTTACAGAGAAAGGGGCTCCATTCGCCACTTAAGCGCGTAATGCTACTTTTAATCTTCGCTGCATCGATGTGTTCGGCGATAGATTCGCGAAATGTGTATGAATTGATGAATTTCGAAAAAGATTGGTCTGTAAGATTGAAGCCGCATGTTAGACGGAGCGAAAATGATCGCAATGCATTAAATGCGTTCGAATCAAGATATCTCGAATTCATCTCTTCGCTGCCGAACAATAACAACAATCCTATAGGCAACGCCAATCTGGCGATGGAAAATGCGGAGAAGAGCGGCGAACCGATTCTATCTAGCAAAAATAGCGGCGAAACAAACTCAGAAGATTCAAAAATGTTAAACAAAGTGCACGACAAATACGCGAATCCCGCTCGTTCTATGGAGAATGAAGCAGAAAGAACTCTTTCCTCTTTAGAAAAAGAAGCATCGATCAGAGCAGCAGTACCGCTATGGTCTGAAAGCAGCAGCACAGATCCGTCGCGCACAATGCTTCGCTTTTTCGCTGACAATGATGAAGATGAAGAATTAGAGTCATTCAAATACCCAATTATAGTGCCTTTTGTTGAAGATTTGCAAATGAAAGAAAGCGAAAAGAGCGACATGAAAGCGAAAGAAAAGAAGAGTAAATGTAAAACGATCGTTCGTGAAATGGAAGAAGTACCTGTGATTGGCGGCGAAAGCAAAAAAGTTGTTCGCATTTATCGTGTGAAACGAGACATTTCCGCCGATAAAATCGACAGAAAAAACAGAAAGACAACGAGCATCGTGATGACAAAAGAATGTAAACATGCTAATGACAAGGATGAAGATGAAGATGGAAGCAATGACTCAGAATCGCCGGTTTCAAATATAATCGCGGCAGCTACAAACAATTTTGAGTTCGATTCGGAGGAAGCCGACGAGGAGCGCTCGTTTTCGAATCCATTTAATCTTGAAGAAAATTATGCTCCCGATCACGAGTATTATCCGCGTCCCTCGCGATCTTACGAAAGTGAAAAGGCGCTTCATTACAAACTGATGGCTGAGGAAAAGGCGAGGAAGCGAAAAGAAGCCGACGAGAGACTAAGAACTGAAATTGAACGACGAAATCGCGATGAAATGCGAATGAAAGATGACAGGCGAAGAAGAGACGAAGGGAGCAGACAAAGATCGTATAACAAAAGACCGCGAAACGAATACATCGCCAGAAGCAATCACAAATTGACTGCCGGCCGCGAGCCGCAGCGAGAATATTACTATGGACCTAATGGCTACATTGAGGTGCGAGAGAATAGAGCACCGATAAGAAGTGGCTATCCTAGCAAATCGAGCAACAATAAGAAAGGAAAACCAAAAAAGGTAAATCGAAGCTACGCGTACATAAAACGCGATCATCCCAGCGGCAACAAAGGCAACGACAAAGATTTCGCGATCACCTATGGCGAAGGCGAATACGAATCGTATTCGGAGGATTACGACAGTGAAAGAGATGGGCCTAAAAGACGATACTAATTTAATGCACTTTATTCGCTCACTTTTTTACAAATTTCACGAATACAAATTCACAGTTGGCTTGTCACGAAGTGAGAAACTTTTTCGCGACTTTTTTGTCGAAAGAAAGAAGTGAATGAAGCAAAAATAATTGCAACGCTTTTGTAAGCTTTTTTCTCTCTCTCTCTCTCTTCATCCATTTATTACATTTCTGCTCTGATTTATACTCTCGCATTCACATGTTTCTAATCCGTGAATTACATTTATTTAATTAGCCTCATTTACAATTTGCTATGTATAGAGATATTACAAATAAATTATTTTTACACTTGAAGAGATCATTTAGATAAAAAATTGAAATTATTTAAACTTGAATAAATTTGGATAGTTAACTATGTTTAAGCTAAGATCACGTGCTGAACAACTAAATCAAGTTTTTTTTTTTGTAATCTTGCTTAAAAATTTAAAAAGTTCAAAGCATTGTGTTTCTCGTATGTTATAATGAAAAACTTTTCAAAAATTCTCATTAAGCCTAAATAGCTAATTAGTAATTAAAATTTCAAATGGATACAATTTTCAATATGCTAGTCAATGTCGATAAAAATGAAACTTCGCTTCATAAATTTATTATAGGCGAAAATGAATAAAATAAGCGCGCCTCAAAGTCAGATGTGCGTTTAAAATGCATTTAATCAATACTCTTTGTTACTCGTTGAATTCAAAATAAAATATTTTTATCAGATAATTTTAGTTTTTATCTAGTCTTGAATTTTAATAAAGAGTTGTGTTTAAATAAAAAATTCTCGCTTAATAAAATTTTTCATATCTTTCTGTCTCAGGTGTTTGCTTTTTATCGGAAAGATTGTCAAATAAATTATATATTGAAGTGAATATTGAGGAAAACCAAAAACATGGCAGCTGAAGCCGCTCATTATAAAAATTCATTGAATTTATTCATATTTGGTAAAATTATCTCTTAATTATAATTCAATAATTTATCCACTGACAACAAATTATCAGTAGTTCAAACTTGTTATTTTTAATCGATGAAAGAAGTTGAGATTTGAAATGTAGAACAAAGGCAGAATTGAATAATTTAGAAGTGTGATGTAAGTAACGAAATTAATTTTTATGGAAATGCAAAGTAAGTTTAAATCTAATTTTGAGAAACAATGTTCTTGAGGCTCGCTGTAAAATAATGTTTCAAATGTCACAATCTTAATTAAATTTAATTTTTATTTTAAAAAATTGTTCAGAGAATGAGAAAAGAGTATTTCAATTTTAAAGAGAAAATATTTTATTTTATTAAGAACCTTCGAACATATGATAAAGAAAATTAAATAAAATAAATTCTATCAACTATTTTGAAAAGTTTCTCAAATTGTTTTAGTTCACTTTTCATTGAGTTGATTCAAAATTGAGTTTGGTAAAAAAAAAATAAGATTTGATTTCAATAATTCAACCAGTTAATTAAAACGAAAATATCGCCAATTTAAAATTAGAAAAATATTTATATTTTTTGAGCAAATAGTAAGCTAATTTTCTTAACAAATATTACAAAATAAATGTTTGTGTTCGCAAAATCTGCAATGAAGTCGTCATTATTGAATTGTTTGCTTTCTTGACTTTCATTATTATTTTATCGGCTTTTGTTTGAAAAAGTTGAGCAAGAAAGCAAAATAAAATTTAGCAATCACTACAAAATTCAACGAGCCTTTAAAAGTTTTCAAAGAAGAAAAAGATTTACTTTGAAAGCATTCGGCTCGAATTACTTTAATGTTCTTCATTCTCTGACTAAAAACTCTTGAATCGATCCCAGTATCACAAAAGTAATGTGAAGTGTTTCAAATTTTCACTTTTGATTATAATTCGTCATTTAATTCGCATTTGTATCTATTAAATTTCTTCAAATGCCTTAAAGCGCTTGATTTCAATTAAATTCTCTAAGAATAAAAGTATTTCAAGAAATCAAAACTACTTCTAATGATGAATTTGAAAGTTTCAAGATTAAACTTAATTTCAACTTAACATGAAAGTTGATTTTAATTTCTGATTGATGAAAAACTATGTGTTATGAAAATTAAAGTCGATATTTGTTTCACATTTGAATTTCATCAGACAAATTGAAATCAACACAAAAAAGAATTCGCTTGATATCTTTTAAGGTAATACAGAAAAAAATTTCCTGTCCGAGCAGTTATTCGGGAAAAGCTAACGAAAACTAATAAATCTTTAGTCGCAAAATAAATTTTCGCTCTGCAAAAGATAAAAAGGATTGTTTGTTGAATTCAAACACTTTTATACGAATAAAGCGCAAGCATCGCATGTGTTGATGTAAGTCAGTTTGTGTAGGTGCAGTGCGTTTCAATATTTAAAAAGAAAGTTTTCAAACTTAAACTTCTTAATAAAATTAGATTTTCAAATTTAAACTCAATGTTTTCTGAGAACAAGATTAAAATAAATAAAAAGTTTGGACTTACCTTTAAACTTTGTTAATAAACAAATTTCATTTACTTTTAAATTCATATAAAAGTTGATTTTTTCATGAGCAATCCTTTAGAGTGTTTWAAAAATAAAAAAGTCTATTAAAGAACTTTGTATTGTTTATTTTGGTCGCTGTTTTGAATCGTCACCAAACAGACTTTCGCTAAATGTCGGGAAAATCTCATTAATTCGAGACCGCGAAGTACTCGACGTGACCGACCATAAAATTAAAATCAACGCGAACTCAAGTGAAAAATCACTTATTTACAAGTGAACCGATTTGACACATGAAAAATAAATTACAAAGTATGCAGTACGCACTCTTTTTCCAGTTACTAAATTAACGTAGAACACTATAAAAATTTACATTTTCGCGTGTCAAGCAAAAGCACGACTTTCGCTTGACTTGGTACATGAAACTAACATTTCTGGAGTACGTGTGTTCGTACAAAGCATATCTCGATTGGTATAAAGCATAGTTTGTAAAGTAAGTATTTGACGTTTCACTTGAATGTAAAGCGAATATCTAATTTCCAGTGAATTTGTTTCGTTTGACTAGAATTGAAAAGTTTTGAGTTAGAGTTTGTTTCATTTATTGCAAGTTTTGACCGATTGTTGCATTTTGTGACTGGTTCAAAGTTTGCTGTTACGAATTTTTTTTACCATAAAACTTTAAATATTTTCTAAAATCATATTCGTTAAATATAAAAAAATTGATGAGTAAAAAATAAAAAGCTAACGAGTTATAGAAAAAAATTGTTGGAGTCACGTTTACTTTATTATAAAAGGTTGCTTTATTGTGAAGCACTGTGCACAAAATGAGAAACTCATTGAAATGGAAATGCACAGTTGAAAACAAAAAAACGGACACCGTCAATAGCAATTTTGCAATTTCACATCAACAGTAATAATTTTTAAAAGTGTATACAATTGAATCTGATCGCTATTTGAAGTTTCATCGACGAAAAAAATTTTAGTGAATAATGATGAACCACTTCAGCTAATTACAAAATTTGCATTAGAAAAGCGAATATTAAAATGAAGAGATCCTCAAAGACTTAGTAGTTAGAGGACTTGTCTTTATAGCAAAAACATTTGGGTTTGAGTCTTATACTTTTTGACAAATTATTTTACTTAGTTTGACTTTAAAAAGCATTCATTGTATTTACTCTTTTGTTGAAAATAACTTGCTTATGAAAATAAAGGTTCAATCAATTTTTGAAATGAGTGCAGCTGTCGCTAAAGTTTTTGATTAAAGATACTTGCATTCTAACGTGCGGTGTTTATACATTCTGCAGCTTAGAAAGCACGTTTTGATGATATTTTCAGTGTCCACTTCTTTTTGTTGTTCACTGTACATCTCAAAGATACACTTTAGAAAGTTTGTTGCGACAAAAAAGACAGAGAAATAAATTTTATTTATTCACCTTGCTGCACTTATCTTACTTGTCTATTGTTTCCATTAATAGAAACGATTTTGATATCCGACAATTCACAAGGGAGGATTCCCAAGTGCAACTCACCGATTTTAACCAAAACTAAAAAATGCATGTAAAATGAAGCATTTTGGTACAAAAAATTTTTGCTCAATACTATCCAAGACCGAGATATTTTCGGTCAAAGATAAGATAGCGAAAATAAATATTAAATCAAATTTTACTTTTTCGTCGAGAACTCATTATCTCGATTAGTAAAGGTTACCCTCTTTACCCATGAGGTTCGTGTTTCGAATCCAGCGTTTTATTTTTCTCTTTTTTTATCAAGCGGAGTCAATTTGTGTTATAAATTTTATTCAAATATTAAAAAGAAGAAAAGTGAAACTTTTTCTTAAGTTTCCATTTCATAAAGTGCTTTCTACTTTTATATTAAAAGTATTTTTTGAAAATTCAGTTTTGTGTTAAAAATAAAAGTAATCGAATTGTTTTAAAGTGAATTAGTGACAATTCAATTCTTTGAAACAAAAAAATCTTAAACTTGAGATAAAAAATTTGAATTAAATTTTTAAACAAAAAGTAATTATTTATTTATGATTTGTATTATTTTAAAGATTTGTTATTGAGATTCAAATTGAAAAAGTT
The DNA here is from genome assembly GCA_003675995.1 of Dinothrombium tinctorium. Taxonomy (NCBI): domain Eukaryota; kingdom Metazoa; phylum Arthropoda; class Arachnida; order Trombidiformes; family Trombidiidae; genus Dinothrombium; species Dinothrombium tinctorium. The sequence continues at coordinate 9,291 of NCKU01004912.1, forward strand.
TTTAATTTATAAATTATTCTTTCTGCTTAAAAAATTGATTTTATCATATTTTGACAACAGAATTATTTTACATTAAGTATCACATTTCTTTCAAACTTTGTTAATTCTCACTTTTTGTATTGATGATTAAATATTTTCAAAACAATTAGAGAAAAAAAAACGCTGGATTCGAAACACAAACCTTATTGGTAAAGCGGGCAACCTTTACTAATCTAGCTAATGAGTTCTCGACGAAAAAGTAAGAATTGATTTAATATTTATTTTCGCTATCTTATCTTTGACCGAAAATATCTCGGTCCTGGTTAGGATTGAGCAAAATTTTTTTTGCATCAAAATGCTTCATTTTACGTGCATTTTCTAGTTTTGAATTTGGTTAAAATCGGTGATTTGCATTTGAGAACCCTACCTTTTCGGTCTGGTTGGTTCGGTCGTAATTAGGATAAAGAAGTGTTGTTGTATGTATGGCTTCGAGCGATAGCGGTTAATTGAAAGATTGTTGGGCGATTGGATTACGTGTGCGCGCGGAAGCTACAATTATGTACTATTTTGCGGTAAACGCTGGTTTGACTTTTTTCTTATTATTTGCTTTACTGATTTCAAAAAAAAATTTCTAAAAGCAACAAATTGGGGAATTAGTCCTCAAGATGAATCACGATTTACAGGGAAAATTTTTTTTTGATTCTTACATTATAAAATTTCTGAACAAAAAAATTGATATTGAATTATTCGATCTAAAAACTTTTACCACTTCGATCGCAATTTTCAGCAAAAATATTAAATAACACAAGTTTCGAATGAGACGCACGTAAAGTATTTGATCTGCTTTTTTTCTACTCTAATGCACATTCGTGGTGTTACTATATTTAATGATTACGAACTTACGGTCGTTTAGATCAATATTTATTTTTTCTATTAAGTAGATTCGTTTAGTTTCATACTGTATACTTGGCTTATTTTAGCTTGTTTGATAGAAAGCATAACGGAAAAACTAAAACGATTTTACTGCTTCAATATTAAGGCGTTACTTTTGATGTTGAACTAAAACCCGTTATCTGTTGACAAACATTGCTAACGGTGAGAATATTTTTGTGACACTCACAATAAAAGGTTTTAGGTGCCATTCATCAAAAATGATGAAATTTACTTTACAAATAATTATCAAAACACTAAATCGAGAAGAGAAAGCCTTTTTTCCCAGTCGAGACAAAAAAAACGTGCTGAAATTTGTGAATATATGAAAAAGAATTTAAATAGTATAACGATAAGCATGTTAAGTTTGGTGGAATTTTTGAAAAATACTAAGAATACGCCCTATAAATAACTATGTTTAAAAAGTAAAACAAAATTAATTAACTTTTGCTATATAAAACAAAATTTAATATAAGTTAATACAAATCGAACTTAACACTCTTAGCTTGAAATATCTGCGAGTTACCTCTGAGCCATCGATCTTCATATACTTATCGCTATTTTATTTTGATATTTATTCATATCTTTGAAATTTCAACACGTTTTTATTGCGATTGTTGGTGATTAGGGAAAAAAGGCTATTGCTACTCGATTTAGTTTTTTGATAACAATTTGTAAAGTAAATTTCATCAATTTTGGTGAGTGGCAGCTAAAAACCTTCCCTTGTGAGTCTAGAAATGTCTTGAATTCTATAATCGAAGCTGACAAATTTTAAGCGTTCGCCAGAATCTATCCCTAAAGAAGCTTAGGTAGAAAAAGCAAAGAAAGAAAAGAGTAATTAGATCCTAAATATAGAATTAATTCAATTTATAGTCAAGATAGAAACATTCATATGCAAAAATTGAGCTCGGCAAAAGTAAATTTAATATTAACTTCACTAAACAGCGCAAGTAAATCATATTATAAAAGTAACTGCAATA
>NCKU01004913.1:0-11178 GCA_003675995.1 Dinothrombium tinctorium
AAATGATTGCGATTCAACTAATTATGAGTAAAACTTGATTAAAATTGATCGCTTTTTACATCGCACCAGTGAATGAGTTAAATGAATTGACAAATGTGTTAATAGTTTTGATAAAAGTTTTAAATGAATTGACATTGACTGTAATTGATTATTAAAATAGCGAAAATCGATCACTGTTTTAACTGTGATTACTGTTGTTGTTAAATGAATTGAGAATAGTTTTGACACACTTGAAGCGAAGCGCCGCCTTCTATTAGTAGTTTTGACAAAAGTGTAAAACGAATTGAAATTCACTGTAAAATGTGACAAAATACTTGAATAAAGTTTTCTTCCTTCTATGTGCAGTAGAGTTCACAAAAATATTCCATACACTTATGTATAATAATGCAAAGATTTTGTGAAATCGGATATTCGGAAATCGGAAAGTATGTTAATATTAGTTCACAAATTATTAGCTTACAAATTAGTATAAAAGCTCACATGATACAGGGTGAGTACATTAACTTAAAAAGTGATTTTCTTCTACAAAAAACGTCTTTCTACAAGTACGAATAAATTCTTAACATTGCAAATAATAATCTTCTCTAATGTTCATTGATTTACAATGACGGTAAAAATGTTATTCATCTCTAACATTTACATTGATAACAATCAATTTTAAAACTTTTAACACGAGTGGACACACTGTCACTTTGATAATTTGCTTTCATTTTAATCTGGCTAAAACATTATGAAAGCTTAGGATGTAGAAACACAAACCTAAATTTTACTGCGCGAAAAATTTATTTTTAAACAAACATCCAGTGATATTAGCAATAACTTCGCTTGATGAGAAAGTAAATTGACTTAGACGGTTTAATATTGAAAAAATTCTCACCGTTCTTTTGATATTTGTGTGTTGCGGTGAATTTCTTAACGATTCTGTGAAAGTGAATATGTGAAAAAACATTTCTTAACTGAAATTCGATGTTCTTTTCCGAAGATGAAACGCTCTTTCACGACATTTAGTAATGTAACAAATTCAATTATTGGGATGCAAACTTCTTCAGCATATTTTCATTCAATAACGAAGCTTGTGTTCCGGAATCGATGTTTACTCGTTCGTGCTTCTTTACTACTGAATATTTTCATAAACATTACTTCTCTCCGCGACTGCTTTCGCAAATTTTCAGAAGTTCGCACAATCGTAGACAGCATTTGAAAGTAAACTTTTCTTGTTATTTGTTCTTCACAAAACTCTGCGAAAAATAATTTCGCACGAACTTGAACGTCGTGAATCAAGACTGTAAATTAGGATTAAATGAAAAGCTATAAAATAATCACGCTTGCTTCACTCTTAAACAACGCTCTGTCCGTAAATTCGCCTGTTTCAGCGAAAAATTTTAATTGTTTTAATCCTAAATGCGCGTACTTTGTTTCAAGTGAAATAAATGAAAGCTGAATGCCCAAAAGCGTCAGCTGATTAAATTTATACCACGAACTTTTGATAACCTTTGTTGAATGGCTTTTGTTTCAAATAAAAAATAATGGTTGATTGCGAAAAATTGTCGTTTTCATATGAAATCGATTTTAAGCTTCAAAGAATTAAACACTGAATACTTTATTGAAGAGGTTTACTCGAAAGAATAAGCGAAATTTTCTAGCACAATATTTGATATCGTCCGATTTGTGCGACTAGTCGAAGCACAAATGTCGTTTAAAAATTCTATGTGACATCCACAGTCTTTCAGGCTTTCGGTGGCAAACACTGATAGCGTGTTGTCAGGGGAACAACGCAATGCAGCGTTCACTTTGGTAAAAGGTGCAGTCGATTCTTGCGTTGAAAGCGATGCTTTATAGTTTCCATCTTGTGTTTCTCGCATAAACTCGCACAATCCATGAACATTGTTAGGGAGAACAGGTCCACTTATTTCTAAACTATATAGAGGATTGTCTTTATGAATTATTTCACTTTCTTTAAGCTTTAGTGGATAAAGTGAGCCTCCATGAAAAGCAACAGGAGACAATAAAGTTGGAGGAATGCCCGCAAATGGTCCTGTTTTTGCTACTACGTACTGAGGGCTCGATGTAAGAAAAGTTAAAAACAACATCGTATCAGGACCTTGTATCATTAACAAAGAGTTTTTTGACGCGCTCATATTTTCGCTATAAAGAAAAACATGACTTAAAATCATGTTTAAACATCATTACATTGAATTTACCTCGATTTAGTTTTGTTTTGTTTTAGAGATGGAAAATCCTGCTGACTTAAACCTAAACTTTCCAAAAACACCATCGATTCATCGTCGCCTTCAATTACATTTCTAAATTATGAGCAATGTAAAAAATGCATTCGAAATAAGAAAAACATACGTTTCATCAGGTTTCTGAGAATTTTCTGTTTCATTTTCCGATGCTTGTGAATTATTTTCTCTTAATGGCATTGAAAATGAAATTTCTTCGTCTTTCAATAATTTCCTAAAGCCACTTGAAGTCGGATGCACAAAAGCAGTAATTTCATCAATAGATGCGACACCAGCAGCGCGAAACAAAACGGTGAATGCATTGGAGCAAAGATAAAAGAATGCATTTTGACGAACTTTTATGAGCTGATATAATGATCGCACGCTATAGCACCAATCGTTGAATAAACTTTCCATCAATGAGGAATTGTCCATCGGAATAGGATTTTTCACAGTAGAATTCGATACGTTGAGCCTGGGAAAAAGAGGAAGCCACGAGAAATTTGGATAAATCCATACAAAGCAATGTTGTCGCAGTTTTGCAACTAAACTTGTGTCCAAAGCAGGAGCCTGTGAAAGTGATGATGGTGTATTTTTGCAATGTTTTAATGGAGACTTGTTTGGCGATGAAAACAGGCAGCGAACGAACGCGGTCGACCCTGTCGCATCTTCACTTGCTTTGAAGTTGCCTTTAAATGGAAATTGTTTTTTCGAAATAAAACGAATACGCGTTTTTAAGCTCCAATCAACAGGCAGTTTGTTGCGGTCCTCGACAAAGATCAAATTGGAGGTTTTTTGAATTTTGGGTAGAGGAGGCTCTAAGTTTGCGTCCTCATCCAAAGTGATGACAGGAACTGTTGTTTCTTCGTTTATCTGAAAATTCAACTGCCGTTTGGTGCTGTGTTTTTTCGGAGATTTGCTTTTTCTCGCTTTTTCTTTGCAGTAAGAGCGAATTCTGTTCTCTTTCCTTCCTTCGCTTTCATTCGCACTCAACTTCTTGAAAGGACTTTTCGTTTTGATTGCAGTTGTGTCTTTATCTTTTTTCGGTGAGTTCAAATCCACACATTTCAACGGTGAAAACAATTTAAGACAAGTCGGCGATATGTTTGAAATGCGCTTCTTTTTTCGACACAAAAACACTTCCATCGGTTTTATGAATCTCGGCGACTTCGGAGACGCCTTTTTGCTGCCGTTTGAGTCCATTTTTCGAAAGCCAAGTTTGCTTTTTCGATTACTTTAATTAAAAAAAGAAAAACGAAAAATGTCCACTTTTGAAACGAGAAAAGCGCGCTAATTTCGCGCCGCATAGGGATCGTTTGTAAGCGACGCTCGTCAACATTGTCATGACTCAGTTTGAAGTGAGAACGCGCGCCCGCAACAAGTCGCTCAAAGATGGAAAGCGAGTCGAAAGCAGAAAAGAAGGCGAAGTCGAAACGACGACACCGCAGCAAAGAAAGCGACAGCGACCGGCACTCGCGCCACCGTTCCGATCGACGTTCGGAGCAACATTCCGATTGGTATTCAGACCTTTATTGGGAGCGATACTCCGATCGATATTCGGACCGTCACTCCGAACGGCTTTCTGATCACTACTCGGAGTGGCATTCGGACAGACATTCAGAAAGACACTCACATTCGCGGAAACATTCCAAAAAACATTGTCACAAGCATTCGAAACGGAAGCATTCGCGGAAAAAGGAACGTATTAATAAAGAGGCACTTTTGGATATTGCGAAACAAAATTTGGCAAAAATGATCGAGAAGGGTGATTTGCCGAAAAACACTGATATCTCGAAATTGAAGCTCAAACATTTGCGTGAACTTACCACTCAAAAATCGGTTTCCGAATGGACTGAGCTTTGTCGAGCGATTTCTGCGATGGAAGCTGCCGCTTATTCTGACTTGTCTTCTGATTTGGATTCTGATTCTGACAGTGATTATCAAAGCTCGTTAGTTGATAGTTACACTGATAAAGACGTCAGGCATCCATTTAGACTTAAAGAAAGAAGAGACATTGAAATCAGAGTTCGTGATTTTGTGCAGCTTCAAAGTAGGACAGCAAAAGAGGTACAAAAAGAGTTAAGAGAACAATTTCCAGTATCAAGTGGCTCTCATCATCGAATTAAAGAGCACGAATGGACTGAAGTTAAGCCAGATTCACCGAAAAAGCCGAAAAAGAAAGTGAAATCCGAGCATGAAAAAGTTGACGAATCAAACATAGATCAAAATATTGAAACAAATACATTTCAATCGAAAAATTCTCTTGATATCGGAACCATCATGTCACAAAGGTTAAATGCAATGAGAAAACTTCAAGAGGACCCTTATAATGTTGTTGCTATAAAACAAATGTACAACGCACAAGAAATGGTAACTATGTCCCTTAATTGTTCTTTGGATTTACTTCCCTTTCTTTGAATTTTTTATATATGGTTTAAAATTTAAACTAAAAGGCTAATGGCAATTTTATTACTTAAATTCAAACAGAAAGGGAAGTTTCAAATCCATTTGACGTTTTTCAGATATTTTATATGAAGCGTGGACCATTTATCGTAATTGGTAAGTCCTTTGGTCTTTTATTTGTTTAAATTTAATTTTTTCAGAGAAGATAAAAAATTCAATTCTGCAAAAGAAAAAAAAACAACTTAGACATATAAAAGATCGAAGGCAAAATCCATTTAAGAATTCTATTTTGCTCCTGATCTTATGTCTAAATAATTAACAGATGCAAGATTGGGCCAGATCACAGGCACATGCTGGGCAATATAATGGAAGTACCGGTACTAAATCTTTATCAATTGAAGAACTCGAGGGAGATTTTCCGGTTTGGACAAAAAAGGTACTTTCTAACTGCTTATGATTATAAATTGCCTCCATTTATTTGTTCAGAATCAATTATTAAAAGCTGAGCCAATAAAAGAAGGCATTGGAATGCACCTTCTAATGAAAATGGGATGGAAGCCAGGCGAAGGTTTAGGAAAAAATAAAGAAGGTTTAACTGATCCTGTGCTCCCTGTTTTGAAGTTCGATACAAAAGGACTCGTTGCAGAATCAGAAGTTGTGAAAAATTTGCCTATGCAATTAGTAACCATTTCTGAAACTCCTGTAAAGCACCCGGTTTCTATGCTTCAGGAGTACTGTTCAAAAAAGAAATGGCTTGTTCCACAATATGAATTAATACAAGAAACTGGTCCAGATCATAAAAAGAATTTTTTGATGAAAGTCATCGTCAATGGAGTAGAGTATCAACCATCAGTTACATGTCCAAACAAAAAACAAGCAAAAGCATTATGTGCTACTGTATGTCTCCAGGCCTTTGGATTGCTTCCGAAAGATTCAGTTTGACTGTTTGTTTCTGTAATTTCTTTATTAGTTTTTTTGTTTAAAAATTTATTATTTTATTCGAAAAGGTGTACTCATACTTTCTAAAAGGGAGAGTCTAAATGCATTACAGTTGACGCTATTTCTTTCTTGATTTTGATCATGTTTAATTAATTGCCCTAAAAATAAACTAAAATATGTTGATAATTATATTCAAAAAAAGTTTTTTCAAGAAGAAATATTCATAAATAAAAATGGTTGTTTTCAAATCTTTTCTCACTATTTTTCAAAGAAACGCAACTTCTTTGATCGCCAATAATAAATACAGTCAAATTTCATTCATTTACCACTTTTGTAGAATCATTTAACTAGGGGCGGGAACACAACGAATCAGTTGGAAAAACTTTCAACACTTGCAGTTTCATTTAACTTTGGGAGGGATCAACCCATTGAGTAGCAAAAACATTTACCACTTTTGTAAATTCACTTAACTATAATGAAAAATTTACTTGAATATAAAATCTTGTCAAAGTTTTTTATAAAATAAGAATAAAGTTCGAAAAAACATAGTGTTCGGAAGGGAATGAAGTGATTTCGGTTTTAAGTCTGGAGACTGGTATTGGGACCGTACGGTCCCGCTTTCAAAATAGTTACCGGTTCTTAATCAACGACCGCCTGTTTTTTATTTATAGTCTGTAAGCATTCATTTAATCATTTTTGAGAAACAAAGTTCAAGTTATTTTTATCAAAAAACAACTTTTAGTTAGTACACACATAGCAGTACTATGCAGTTAGCACATACTAAGTAAAAGTTATGTTTTTTGACAAAAATAATCAATTGAAAAACACTTAAAATTTTTATACATTTTATGTTAATACTACACTGAATTTCATAAAGTTTCCATTGAATTTGAAAATAAACTCTCTTTGATTGAGTTGTAACTAAACTCAAGTCTTAGTATTTATAAAAATTTGCAGTGATTGCATTGCATTCAGTTGTACTGCTCTCAAAGACAGTGAATAAAAAATGTGAATTTTTGTTTTTCAAAAATGATTAAATGAATGTTTACAGACTAACTGAGGGATTGAGAGACAAGCTGAAACTATAAACATTCTATTTTCAAATGACACGCTTATAGTATTAGAGTTATTGCTTTCATAATTATCGGTTTAAAATAAAAGTTCTGAAGCGATTTTATTAAGGAGGTAAATCAAACATTCGCAACATATGAACATTGTTTACAAAATAATCAAATCTACTTTTGTACACTTTTTATATGATGCGTCTCCATAGGCAAAAATTCCTTTGTCAGTGAAGCAAAATTTTCCTACATAATAATATACAGAATATTCGGTGTAAAAAATGTGAATAGTTTGTCGATTAACGAATGAAGTTGCAAGCTGTAAATTTAAACCTTTCTGGAAGCAATAAATTGAGTGAGTCGTTAACTTTTCTGCAACAAACAGCGTTAAATCTTCGCAATAATTTTGCGATTCCGAGCTGCATTTCGAATGTCGGGCCAATAGATTTTGTCTTATAATCGTTTTTTTGTGAATATGTCTTCTAAGATCTTGATTGATCTTAGTTCTCCTTATATTGGCATAACCAATGAAAAAATTACGGCCAAATTGATTGAGGCTATAAAACGAATTATCTTTCGAAAACTTTGCAAACTGTGTGCAGTTATTTGCAGTTTCATCAAAGCTACCAACAACCCAATCTTTCAAAAGGTAACCAAATTTCTGTTGTAATCTATTTCTCAGCTCATAAGAAAATTTCTTATTACAAAGTTTCTGATTTCTTCTGGCAAAATTGAGTGAAATTTCTTTGCCAAATTCCAATAAATTTTCAGAAACGATATAGCCCAGGCTTTTATCGATTTCCACTAACATACGCAGTGTTTGATTTTTTTCATTTTGAAGTTCACTTTCTAAAATTGGTCCTCTTTGTTTTGAAAAGAAACAGGATAGAGAAAGATGAAAAGCATGAAGTAAGTTGAGAATAACCACTCGAATAAATTTGAAAAAATCTTCCCGATCTTCTAGTTCTAAAGCAAAAGCATACAATGGTGCATATTTCGCACACTTCTTCTGTTTTTCAAAATTTTGTTCGAAGAAACTGATGACCATAGTCATGTTGTTCACTTCGCATTTATTTTTAAACACATTCTTACTTGCGTTGCTTTGTGCATCGAAATAATAAACAAATGCTTGGCACAAATCTTCAATGCTTTCGGCAGCTTTGTTTAGCTTCTTTCGTAATTTATTACTTCCATATCTTTTCGGAAAATCTTTCAACTTATAATTGTCAGCATCGAGCACATCTTGAACTAAGTAATAATATTGCTGCATCTTGTTCAACCAGAATTTGCCATCAAGATCTTCATCGCCAAATAAAATTTCTTTGAAAGATTCAATAGTTACATTTTTCTCCGATAGATAACATGTTATCAAGTGAAATTGATCTGAGAACTGTATCAAATCAGTCTCACTTGTTTCGACCAATTTAAAGTTATGGAATTGTTCAAGTAGACCAAAATACCGTGTCTTCTCTTCTCCATCTATACCTATTGAGATATAAAAGAGAAGCAAACAAAGTAATAGCTTCATTATAGTTTTAAAAGTATTTAAATTAGAAAATCTCAAACTAGTTTTTCATAAAAACAATTCTCCTTTTTATATAGTTTTAATTTTAACGTCATCAAAAATTGATTTCAAAAAGTCATGCGAAGAGAAGCCTTTTTTAATTAATTTTTGAAATGCTTGTTCACTCTTCCTTTACGATTCAATGTTTTCATTATTCACTTGAATTTACTACTTTTTAAATTATTGAACTCAAAATTCACTCAAATGCGCTTAATCTCTTGTACAATGACTTCTCTGATAAAACACAAATTGTTAAATTTGAAAATGAATTCTCAGAAAATTCTCACATTAATGTAGGCGTTGTTCAAGCTGGTATCAAATCACCAACCTTTTTGATATTTGTCTGAAATATTCAGCATATTTTTATTATAATCAGAAATTTTCCAAATTAATTAATATTTTCCAATTCTAAAGTTTTTTTTGTGGTTAAAGTTAAAGAATTTTGCATTTTAATTATGAAAACACGAAATTTCAGTCAATTTTTGGTCATTCAATATTTGACTATTTGTAATAAACCGGTGCAGAATGAAAAAGGAAGTAACTTTTTGGCCAGCATTCTACCTGGTCAAGAGAAAATTCATACCTGATTATAGAGCAAATTTACTCGCTCAAATTTGACCAAAATATGTGATTTGATATGTGCTAAAAAATGAAAAATATGTGCTTATTTATGTGCTCAATAAATAGGGTTTTTAATCAAACTGCATAATTTCACAATCGTTCTACAACAAAAATGAGTAGAAATTAACAAATCAAAGCCTTTCGCTGCTTTTTTTATGTCAAATTATGGTGAAGGTAATTAAAATTCCTTTTAAATTGAATATGAGCTTTCAACTGAAACTGTGGTTAGAAGTATATATTTCAAAACTTTTCCCATATCAAAATCTTGAGATGAAGTGAAAGATTTATAATCAGGATTCTTTTCTAATGACCGGACCAACTTTTCTTTAGCGCCTGTTAATAATTCGTTTGCGATCATCTGAATAATATCTACGTGATCTTAGAATGAAAGTGCTTCTTTTAAAATTTTAATGGAATTAGGTGCATAATAAAAAAGAGCCAAACTAGCTCTTTACCTGATTACTCGCTAAAAAAACAATAAATTAATCTGCTTTAAAATGGTTGAATATATTTTTTATATTGTAAACTAAGATAAGACAGAAAATTTATATGAAATAACAAAAATGACGTCAAAAAATTTTCCTAATAAATTTTATATGAGAAAGAAAAACAAAAAGTAAAAATGTAGAGATGAAATTTTTTATAAAAATCGCTTGTGCATATTTCAAATTAAAACTGACTTATTGATGTACAAGACGAAAAGAAAAACATCCTATTTTCAAATTTCAAAGTTCGCTTTACTAATCCTATTAATAAATGTTCTGAAGCGATTTTATTAAGGAGGTAAATCAAACATTCGCAACATATGAACATTGTTTACAAAATAATCAAATCTATTTTCATACAATTGTTATATGATGCGTCTCAATAGGCAAAAATTCCTTTTTCAGTGTAGCAAGAATTGCCTATATAAAAATACGTATTATGATGATTTTTCATTTGATTACTTTTTTGTTTTAATCAAAATATTAATTTGATGACATGTGTAATTTTTGTTTCTTGAAGTTATGTATAAATTTTTATTCTGAATTTTAAACTATTTGATTGAATATGTGCAAGAAAATTTTTAAAACAGCCTGCACACAAACTTTTTTTGATACTGAAGTCCAAGAAACAGAAATATATAAGTTTTATATAAAACTTCTACATTTTTCAAAATAAGAAAAATATCATGCGTCCCGTAAAAATCTGGAATTGCTTTAAATGCTCTTAGCTCACGAAAAAATGCACAACTTTAAAATTTTTAACCATTTTAAAAATGCATTCCTTTTTTAGTATAATACCAAACTGAACTTGCACAAAAATTAACTTAAAAAATGTTAAAGAGTTGTGATAAAAATTTTTATAGCTTAAAAAGAAAAATAAATTTGTCTTATTTGAATATACTTTTTCAAATTTTGCAAATTGGGGGTAATTTCTGATTAAGCCCATATTTGATTTAACCTTATTTTTAAAAATTTTTCCACTCATTTTAAAACTTTTTCGCTTCTTTTCAAATAGATTTTAAAAAATTATTTCAAATCTTTTTCTCTGAATGCATTCTCTGGTGCATTTAAGCCTTCTTTGAACTAAACACAAAAAGAATTAACTATCCAGTCATCGAGGATGCAAGCAAAGTTTTCATTTTTTATTTGAAATTAAAAATTCATTGTTTTTGAACTCACTGGTTTTTAACATTAGTTTTCTCATAGGATGGAGAATATAATAATAATAATAATTTTATTTTGAAAGGATAGTCTACAATTAGTGAAAACACTACTTTTCAGTAGAGTCCTTTTCAAATTATAAGGCATAACTGCCCGTATCATTTAAATTTATTTTATAACATGGATTTAAGAAACATTTTATAGCATGGATTTAAGAGCATCACACATTTTTATCGATAATTTTTGTGTCGAAAAATACTTTTTTACGAAAACATAAATAATGTGAGTGAAAGTGGAGGGTAAGTTGCGACCGAGCTCATCTTGAAATGATCACCACTGCATATGCGAGACCGCAATAATACTTTGTGCATGCTCAGTTTGGATATGTTTTATACAATCGCATGTTCAAAAATTTCTTGCTATACAACTAAATCGAAAACTTTCAGCAGAAGGCAAAACAACTCGTTCATCACATGACATCAAGTAGAGGTAAAACAATAGCATTACAAAGAGCATCATTTTTTACGTATGATGCAATTAAATATGAATTGAAATAACAAATTTGATGTGAATAAGATTCTCCAAGTAGTGAAGTATCAAGCGATGAAATCGAATAAAGCAATAAGATAATAGCCTGTGAGAATAGCCTGCGAGTTTTGACTTTTAAAAAATCCACAAAATGGAGAATAATTCATGTGCATTACATGTATTATAGAATGACT
>NCKU01004914.1:0-11177 GCA_003675995.1 Dinothrombium tinctorium
ATTCCTTTTTACCCAAGATTGTAGCTCGCCAAGCTTCACATTCTTACTTGCGCTTTCATATTCACAAATTTTAATTTTTGCTGAACAGTTAAGGAACAATGTTTTTCACCATTTTCGCCCATTCATATATTTTAAAGTTTCATTATTCGAAGAAGTTAACACTAAAACCGCAATCAGGTAACTTGAACATTTACAAACAAACTAAATTACGTTTTAACTCTATTTAAAGCGACAATATGCTTAATGTTTATACTGAATTATACTGAATGAATTAAAATTGACTCATTTTGTGCAATATAAGTGTGAGAACGCAACTAGTTTACATTATTTTACTTTAGGAGTAATGAAAATAATAGCATTGATATTGAAAACAAGTAAAAATTTACAAAACAGAGTTTTACTTTAGCAACCATTATTTTTCTATTCCCCAACATTGGGACTATTAAATTTTTTAATTTTACACAGGTTTTTACTTTGTGGGAGTTTACTTTAAAAAGGTCTGACTGTATCTCTAAAGTTATTGCGAATTCGTGTGAAACGTTTTGAATTAAGTTAAGCAAGAAACTTAAGGAACGTAGCAACTCTATTCGCTTTGAGTCCTAATATCTTTATAATAAGTTGATAAATTCAGATGAGTCAGTATTTATTAGAGTTTAATTTTTTGCTTTTAATAAATATTCAACTAAATAAATCACTGAATAGAAGAAATAACTTTTGATATTTTTATCAAATAAAAGTTTGATTGATTTTCAAGTTTTTTCAGCAATAATGCCAACAAATTAATTCTATTCAATTCTATTCACACAAATTATTGATCATTTTCAAAAAAAGAAAATTCAAATAGCAGATGATAGCATGGAGAAATAAAGCTTTAATCTTAACATAATAAGATTACACCTCTGAGCGTGAAATTTATTTTCAATTTCTAGACGTCAATAATAGCAGTCTTTCCAGAAAGCAAACAATCTGATCTTATTGTGATCGTGTTTTTCACATTTTATAGTCTCATGATCATGTTTACTAAATTTAGATCTTTTTGTTAGTGACAGAAGTGACAGCTAAAAAGTTAAAGAAAAAAATGTTTTCACTAAAGAGGAAATGTTTTTAAGTTGCGTAACACATGATTATTGTTGCAATGAACACTTTTTTATTTTGAACATGTCATTTTTGCTAAACAACTTTTCTATATATTGCGAGCTTTTTGAAGAGAATCAATGGTTAAAAAAATTCTGTCTAAGGGATTTTCCCCGCTGTTGAATGATTTTTCTTCTATTCATTTCTTTTCGTGTTCTCAATCTTTATTCGAATGATGGACATAATCCATTATTGCTTTTGCACAAATCGAAAAAATAAATAAATCATTTTTTTTTACTTTTCCTGTGTCGAAATAAACGCGACATTTGTACTTTTTCTTCGAAAGTGATTCTCAAGAATTTCCTTCTTTCGATTGATATATAAGATTTACACTTGTTCACCATTTATTTTTTATTTAACATTTATTTTTACGATCATAAAGTTAAAGAGTGTGATGTCAAACGCTCGACAATCGAGAAAACATCGCAATCAATATTTCGCATTAGTTGAATTATTTTTTAACATCATATTATTGAGCAATTTACTTAAAGTAGACTCTTATTTTTTGAGGATCATTAATTTTATTTATTTGATGAATATATTTAATTAATTAATTAATAAATTTAAATATTTTGTTGTTTGGGCGTGAAGTTAATGGACAACAAATTTTCTTTTGGTTTCTTTTATTGTTATAATTTTGTCTCTCTTCCTTTCTTTCAACATTTTCGTCCATTTGTTAAAGATACAACTCATTATCGATTCAACGGATTTAGAACATATTTTGTATGTCGATCATGCAGTGAGCGTAGGCGGTAATCAGTTGACTTATTCGATGAAAGGATAATAGAAGCCCAAATAATTCTGATTCCTGACTTACTTCTAATCACTTAACAACATCCTTTACAACAACATCTTTTACTACTTCAAGAATGAAATATTAGCTCTTTTTAGACTTTATTATAAAGCAACAACTAGAATATTCAAATTGAAAACCAATTATTCGTCTCTGGAGCAATAATTTCGTATAATGAGTAATAATAGCATTTCTAACTATTATTTTGTTTTTGAAAATTAAAAAGAAAAATTAAGCTGAATCAGAATTTTGAAACTAACTTGAAAGTTTTGAGAATTTGGGAAATTTTTCATGCTTTCAAAATATTATATTTTTTACGCATTACTTGTGTTGTAAACCTTTTATTTCAATCATCTAAAATTTGATATTCAATTGAGTATGAATACACTGGTTATAACCTCATTGAATAAGATTTTAATTGATCAAGAAATTTCTATAAAACATGCTAACTTTTTGACTTTAATTTAAATTAAAAGATCAATTTTTCAGCTATCAGCTCACACTCAAAAATATTAAATAACGAAATGTTAGAAAATATTTGCGAATGTTTTGATACGTTCTGCTTTGTTTAGATGAAAAAATTGACTTCATCTTTTTCCTCTTTTGACACTTGTTATTAGGCTGGTATTTATTACTTTATTAATGCGTTATTGATGGTTTCAAGTGTGATATGAATCAAATAACATGATGTAATTACACCGCAACAATACAATAGCGAAGAATCGCATGAATTTAACACAGGCCATAGATTTTATTTACGCCGAGGAAGATAAGATGATCAATCGACGCTTTTCTAAGAGGCATACAAGCATGGAATTCGTTCGCTTTGCAATAACAATAAATCATTTTCAATATCTCACGCAATTTTCTTTTCAAATTTACAAATTGTCTTGGCTTTGAATAATGGCATATAATCAAAAATTAGATTTACGAGCTAAGATTGTGAAAAATTTGAAAAATTTTCACAATATTACATGTAAATAATGATTAAAGTAATATGTCAGTCAATTCGTTTAAAGAAATCGAAAAAGTTCTAGAAATAAAATTAAAGAAAAATGAACTCAAAAAACTATGATTTTTAACTTGAACCTATTTAAGTACAATTTCAAAGCAGAGCTTTCGTTTCATTAAAATTAGATTTGGCTTTTAGCTGATCACCTTCTAAAGGCTGAATCAAAAGTGAATGGATCTGAATCTCAGCTTTCATCTCACGGGAGAAATAAAAAGTAAAGTTAAAGTCCCGAATTTATATTTTTATCTTAAATCAAGCTTTAAGAGAGCTATTGCATGAATTGGCCATTTTGCAGCAAACAAAATGCTACTTTTATTATCATAGGAAATTAACAAATGTAATTTTATTTGTAATGGCAAAATTTTTATCATTGAGAAGCGTAAAAAAAGTTCACCAAATTCTTTTATTTGAATTAAAATCTAAAATAAGAAAGAAGATAAACTAGAGATAGAAAGAAATTATTTTTGTTTACATTTGACATTGACAATATGCTCAAAAATTAAGATCGGAATTTTTTGTTTAGTCTTTTGCGATTAAATCATGAGCAGTAAGTAAAAATAAAATGAAGAGCAGAGCATTCTTGCAGAAAATAGTTTTGATATGACAACAAATTGTATTTCATTTAAGAATAGTGTAGTTCTTGACAAACGTTATCAAATAAAAGAAGCGAAAATTAAATTCTAAATATAAAGTAGAAAATTGTTCACAATGCTCTTGCTAATTTATCTCGAGTTTTTTAAACTTATTAAAGTGTGTTCAAATAGAACAGAAACAAAAATTACACACGAGCTAAAGTGAATGTAATACTTATACTCTATCCTAGTGTTCTCATTAATTCTGTTGACAGCGGTTTCGCGCCCTGAATTTTAATGAATTTTATATGCAAGCGATGTTTTATAATTTTTCTTTTTTGATTGCAATCTGTTGATTAAATTACTGTAAAAGTGAAGCGTTTTTTCACAACCATGGTGGACAAAGAATTCTCTTTCCATAACTTACAAATTTGTCTCATCGCATGTATGAGAGTTATTTCAAAAGTTGTAAAAATAATTTCAAATGTTTTCAATAATCACTTTCGTTTTAGCTAATAAGTTGCTATTTTTAGTAAAGTAAATTTCTGTAACTATGTGAAATCTTTAATTAAACTATAATTTTTTAAAGTTTAATTCAGGAATTTTTTTGTTAAAGATCATCTGAACATAAAAAGAACGAACTCCGTTTGACACAAAAATTCAATTTGTTGTAAATTATCTTCGCTACTAAACGTTTATTTTTTTCGAGACTTGTATCATTTAAAAAACATCTCATTTACTTGAAATGCTTTTCGCAAAGATAACTTTTCCAACAAATAAATTCTGTTATTTGGCTTAAAAAAATTAATAAGCAAAAAAGTTTAGAAAAAATTTTTATGTTTACTTATTTTTACATATGATATATGATGACAAAGTATTGAAATGCTATAATATTGGAAGTCGATCACAAATTTCATGAAAATATGAAATTTTTTTATAATTTTTTTATAAAAGTATAACTCGGTTAAAGTTTTGTAGCTTTTTCAAATGAAAAAATCACTTAAACATAAAGAAAGAATTTTTTGGTAGGATAGATGCAAAATTTCTTTTGTTAGAAAATTTGAGCTCCCTTACAAATTTTTGCGTGTATAGTTTCATCTATTTGAGATATGAGATGTTCAGTCAAACTACGATAAATTGCTTGCAAACTACTTGTTCGATACAAGAAAAAGAAGATCTTTCAGTTTCGAAGAGTTCATACTTATTTCATCAGAGAAAATGAAAAATGAGTTTCCGATTTTCCAATTATCTCAACCATAATTCTGAAGATTATAGTCAAAATTTAAGACCACAATTCCATTATCTTTAACATGATCATTTATCAATTTTTTACAAAGATTCAATTTAATAAAGATGCTTTTAGTATTTTGTACCTTTCTAACTTTTCGGGCTTAAAGCTAGGCGGACATTTTTTCTCTTCTAAGAATTTCGACTGTTCATAAGAATATAAAAATGAAATGCTAGTTTTTTATA
This sequence comes from Dinothrombium tinctorium, assembly GCA_003675995.1. Classification (NCBI taxonomy): domain Eukaryota; kingdom Metazoa; phylum Arthropoda; class Arachnida; order Trombidiformes; family Trombidiidae; genus Dinothrombium; species Dinothrombium tinctorium. Next base: position 4,985 of record NCKU01004914.1, read on the forward strand.
CATTCTTAGTTTATATTTGAAAATGTTTGTGCGTTAGCTTCCCAATTTCTTTTGAAATGTGTTTGAATGGGATCACTATTGACAAAACTTAGCTTCATACTTTGTTCGCTTGAAATGAATCTGCAAACGACAGCAGTATGACTTCAAGTGAAATGATGACAGCAGCAAGAGTTTTTTAATCACGTTTTCGTGTAATTTTAAAGAACTGGCGATTAAACTTTAAAAAATGGCAAAACGATTTTCAAAAACGTTTTTTTTTTTTTAATTTTCTGCTTCAAATGTGGTTTATTTTTATTTGAATTTAATATTTAATCGAGAAAATTGTTAAGATTTACAAAATAAGTTTGTAATCTTGAAAAGGTTTAGTAAACTTTTTCTAGATTTTTAGCTCATTCAAGTCATGAATATTTATGGAATGTCATTAAACATTTTTTGTTGAGCTGAAAAGTAAAAATTTTATCCGTGTTCGAGCAATTTTAATTTTAATCCCGTCACGGGTTGCTGAATTTGGAATTATGTCACTCCACCTCAATGCAATCTAGTTAAATTTGTGTATGCGCGCTTAAAATTTTTTAAAACTATTTCCAAATTCCTTCTATTTCTCAATAATTTAAATGTGTCTGCATGGCTAAGTTAAAACAAATGAAAATAATCAAAAATGATTAAAAAAGAGCAAAATAATAATGATAACGAAAATTATATTAAACAAATTTAAAATTTTTCACAAATTTTTTGTTTTTGCTGTATTAATAACTTTTCTTTAGTTTTTTGATTGGAAAATAAGCAACAATCAACTTGTTGATACAAATCTAACTTTGTCCAGCTTAATTATCCTTTCCCTGTATTTAAAAAATGATTGTTGAAAAATTCTGTTTTTCATTTAAAAAATTGAAAAGAGCTGTTTTGAACACATTTTCTTCATGAATGTCAAAGGAATGATACCTATCAGGTACCCTAATTCAATTTTTCGAAAATCAAATTGCCTGGAAAAATAGATCAGCTTAAAAGCGCTACTACTATTTTTTGTATAAAAAATTAATGGAAATCCATCAGTTAAGGCTGAGTTAAAGAGGTCATAAACAAACGGATGGAAGGTGGACACACCGAACATGTATGTATATAAGCGTTAAGGTAATAGCGTACTAAAGAGATGATTGATGAGTTTTACGAAAATTTTGAAAAAATGACACAAATCTATTGATTTACTTTGATGAGCAATAGAGCCATTGAATTCATTTCACTTCACTGTTTTTACACTGCGTGAAGAGGTCATCAATTTGATCGATTTTCTGAATTCATTCGTCAGCGCTTTTTATTTGTTTTTATTTTCCTACTTTTTCCAAAAGATCGAAACGAAGCTGAAAAGTAGTTTCCTCTACTTTGAATGCACTGAAATATGCTGTGTTTACTGTTAAAATTAAGATGACCATCGAGAATGGCCTGAACAAAGTAGAAAATGCATTTTCGCTTTTATCGACAGCCTGGGAAAACTATTTTCGACACTTGATACGAGTGAATTACCTCAAAAGCACTTATTCAATGAGCAACGCATATATAAACACACAAGACTTGAATACAAAATTTTGTATGGTTATTAAATGAAAGAAAGTCAACACTAGAAAATATGTGATTGCTATTGACAAAAGGACTAATTTCCAAAAAAAATGAAAATAAAGAATGAAATCGAAAGTGAAAATAAGCGAGAAATTGTGTATTAAAAATTCAGGTAAAGTAATTTGTTCGAAACAACGCACAAATTTAATTGATTAAAGTTGGGTTATTGATTTTGTTTTTCATATGAAAAAAGTGAATAAAAAGAACAAAATTAACAGAAATTAATTGCATTGAAGTGTTGCATTAAATTCCTTTTGCTCTCAAAAAAAAGTTTTGCAGCAAAGAACAATTCTTGCTTTTACTTTCTATCTTCTTTTGAAAATACTAATTAAAGTATGCATGAGAAGTTAGATACTATATGAATGAAAGATTTTTAGGCTTAACTGTTTGTTTAACTATTATTATAAAAGTTTTACTTTTTTCAGTAATTAATGGATTAAAGTGCCTGTGGTCTAATTTTCACCCTAACGCACACTTTGTAATTAATTTTTGTGCCTTCGAGAATTTGATTATTGAATTAGAGAAATAAATTACAAAGAAATCGATTTAAAAAACATGTTTTGCCTTAAAAATTATATTTAAATGCTGAATTTTTTGAGTTTCGTCATTTCGCAATATTTACAATAGTGACCGTTAATGTAATGATAATAAATAGAAAGCAAATAAATGCAGGAAATTCTTCCTTTATTTGACTTCAATGGCACAGAAAAAACAGCCTTCGAATGGTAATATTGAAGCATTAGCTTGGTTTTATCTTTTAATCTTTGTGTTTACGATGAGTGAAATTTTGCCTTCATAACTCACAAGCTTACGTGATTCCCAAAGGATTTAACGTTGCCATTAAAATTAAAAGTTATTGCGGCTTTTAAATAAATTAACTGAACGCGAATATGAGGGTCGTCAAATTTAAATAAGTGAACATAAAATAAATCTTCAGTGAGCAAAAGTTAAATAGATTTTATTCTTATCAATATCTTAATGTTTCAATTGTTGTTCAGAACAAATTTATGGAAATCGGTTTCTATTAATTAATTTGATTATTTCATATTAAAAATTCAAATTTCATTCAAAATTTTTAGTTTATCTTAACATTTGAAGATAGCTAAAACTTGATGATTTGCAACGAATAAAGAGAAAGAAACTTTAAGTTAAGAACTAAGAAACATCAAATATAAGTGAAAAACTTTGATCATTTTTTGCTACAGAAAAGTTATCGCATCAGTTGACTTTAAAAATCAGCAAAAAATAAAAAAAGCTTCTCAGGTAACTAATTAATCTCATCATTACGCGAAGAATAGAGTCTTAAAGGTGAAGCAAGAAAAACGATCGTTTCTTGTACACTATAAGACACTGAAATTACTTTTTGTAAATAATTACCTCATTTTTGGTAAGACAACACATTATCGATCAGTAAGTGGTCGCCGTGAAAGCAAAAAGCTTTTTCTTTTCAAGCAATTGTGTTTTGAAGCAAATTGCATTCGCAATAAAATTGCGATGAAATGGATTGCAAAAAAAAAAACGAAAATTTTAAGAAACGATTCGAAAATTGTTTCTTTAATGGTCGAGAGTTTAAACGAAGTGCACTGAGTTTAGCACATTTGAAATCGACTTCACTGTTCCAATTTTTGAAGGAAAGTGTTTTTAAAATTTAAGCACTTTTTAAAAATTCTAAAAAGGAAACTATCTTTAGCACCCATTCCCGATTTCAATGAAAGTTGGTATGCAGATAGAACTTCATTAGTGAATTGAGAATTACCCCCATCATAGGTGCGAATTTTGCGCGTGAAGCAAGTTATTCGCGTGCAAACTTTTACATTAAGTCTATGGAGAATTGTTTTTTGATTGTGGGCCTAAATCTCAACCGATTCTCATTGGATTAGTTTTAAATGAAAATATTATTCAACTTAATGAAAGAAATGGTCCAAGAACTGACTCTTGTGGTACACCAAATTTCGTTTATTTTGGGTTGGAGAGATATCCTTTAAATTAACAAATTTGTTTTTGTTTGAATTTTTGAGACATTTTAACACAAATTAAATTCAAAGAGAAAATGATCATTCAGATAATGAAATTTTGAAAAAGCATGCCAAAGTTAATTGAAACCTTATTATGTTTAATGTGTTATAAATATTTTTTATCTTTGATTAATTAGAATAAAAGTTTAAACAAGAGAACCACTGAATTCAACTCAACGAAAATAAAAAAGTAAGTTCAGCCAGTTTATTTAAAATAGGGCTTCCTGCAAAAGTTAGCAAAAGTCTAAAGGTGAAAGGATATATTTTTCTAAAATGATGTATGAAATTGTATTTTGAATTATATGCATTTATATACACGACTGTCACAACTCAGAACATTTCTCTATGACAGATTCAAAATGAAGTTTTATTTCTGCTTATTCCTTATTTAAACTTCGCAACCAGACGTCAGAGATAAATTCACGCATCTGTTTTTAGTTTTCACTTTCAATTTCCAGTTGTCAACAACAAAAACTAATATTCTTACAATGGTTTCGTAATTCAATTTCAAACAGATACAAATATAGAGCAATAATAAGTAATTTCTAGAAGCAATCGAACAATAATAAATGCGACAATATGTAATATGAAAACCATAATTTGCAGAAAGTAATATAATCATAAAGTGAAAATTTCAGCTACTGCAATAAACACCACCTGTTCACAAGGCTTAACGATGGTCGACACGCGAATGGTAATCTCGCTGGCAGTGAAATGAGAAAACACAATTACTTCCACAGTTGCAGCGAATAATTATCGCAAACTAAAAATTTATTATGACACGATTTGATTCATGCAGCGATATAGTAGAGTTAAATTAGAATTTACTGCGATCTAAAAATGATTTCATGGCAGGCATACAGTTGATTCAGTTATTTTTCCGAGAAATAATTTTTTAGCTTTTTCATTCTCTTATTGCGAAGCTTCATCAACTTTTTATTAAATAAATGAGATATGTAATAGTAAAAATAACAAAAGCATAGCGACTAAATTTATATTTGTTTTACAATGTCACTTGTAATATGTTCGCACACCTTTGGCATTGTAATATTCACATGTTCTGCAAAATGAAACGTTAAACATTTTGATTGCTCTATAATAAAGCCATCAAACATTGTTTGGTTTGTTATGTTATACTTCGTTTTTTTACAAAGTAAAAGATAAAATAGTAAAGGATTAATTTGAAATCGAAAATGATAAAAGAAAAGAGATTTTGAATTTTTCATTATTAAATGTTTACATAGTGCATTATGCAGTTCATTCATTCGTTTTCATCAGACAAAAATGAAAAAAGAATTTACATGATTTTTCGCAGCGAATTTTATATTGAAACTGTATTATCGTTTCTCAGAATAAAAATGAAATATTAAACAAAAAAGAAGAAAATTTTTTCAAATATTTTTGCTAGAAAAAAAAAAAAATTAAAAAACTTTTTTATTTTTTACCTGAAAATTTTTTTGAATGATTAACTTTTATGACGAAAAGAAAATGTTTATTTTCAAAAGCGATCAAATGCAAGTAAAATTTTATTTCAAGCATCTTATATATTTGACATTCAAAATTTTGATTGAGTCAATGGCGATGTAAGTTAATTAGAATAAATATAATCTAAAAATTTAGCTACACTTCCTTTTGACAAATGCATTTTGATTGCAAATGATTTTTCAAAACTTTTTTTATACTTTAAAAATTCATGTCATAAACATGTCTTCAAAAACGTCATATACAAATGAAAAATAAAAAATATTTTGTTTTTTAGAATGAGATGGGAATAAAAAAAGCGAAATTAAATTAATATTTTCTTTTAAAAGTATCCAAAAAAATAGAATAAAAATAATAATAATTAAAAGAAAAAATATATTAAATAGATTTGATCTAACAATTATGGCTTTCACATTTTGATTAGTTCAGTTTAATTATTGAGAGGAGAAATTTTTCGAATAAGCAGATATTAAAATTTATATGGGATAAACAAAAAGATTTTTTCATTTCTGGAATGAATTTGGAACAATTTAGTTAGAAATACCCATGTGTTCAAGTTTTTAAAGCAAAGTAAAATTAATGTATGTCACTGTGGACACTAATTCATTCTATTATTCGATTTCATTTTGCTGACTGCGATTTTTCCGCGCCTTTGAGTGAGGAAAGATAAAATGTGAAATATTTTGGTTTTTAACGCATAAAATGAAACTTAATGAAGCGTTTTTCTCAAACTTCCTTTTCAAAAGTAACATTTCGCYARAAGTGGAAATGGAAAATGGATTCGCATTCGATGCGACGACAATAATCACTTTGATGTTTTTTAATGATGAATGAATCTGCTAAATACGCTTTTAGAAAACAATTTTAAAAATGACACCAAAATTAAAAGCTTATTTGCAAAACGAGATTCGAATTTGTTACTTGTTGTAATTTTGATAAAACAGTTTATCTTTAAAAACTCATCTGTCTCACGGCAAATATCAAAAATTGTCATTCAAACTATAAACAAAATTTACTTTAAAAAATTAAAGAATTTCTATCGTAATAACGTAATTTATTCAGATTTGTAAAAAATAATAATC
>NCKU01004915.1:0-11173 GCA_003675995.1 Dinothrombium tinctorium
ACTTCTCATTTTGTCATTTGAAATTCTAGTGTGATGATTTCATTGAATATCTCCAATTTTGAAACTATGAAGGATGCGATAGATAATGTTATCGGCTTAAAATACAAACTAAAGCGTAAAATAATTTAAAAGTCGATAAGCGATTTTGGTCGCCACGATCAATCAGCTTTGTTAACAAATATTTTATTTGCTTTCGAGATATTCGAACTTCTTGTTGCTTTTAACACGTTCGCCAGGAACAAGGCTTTCTTAAAGACGCCTCTGTGAAGTGTCAAAGCGAAGAAACTTTCTATAATTTTGTTTGCATGCAGCGACCTAAATTTATTTTATTGCTTACGATTAACTCGACTTATCAGAGAGTTTATCTGCAAATGGTTTTCAAAAATGAGTCGATCGAAAGTGAATTGAAAAGAATATTTGAAAGCAATTTAGATTAATTCAAAGAGTAAAATTAGTTATGAAGAAAAATAAGAATCGAGAAAAGATTCAAACAAAAGAAACTTCCATTGAATTAATATCATTGAACTTAGAAACTACTTAAGCATGTGTGAGCTGCTTACTAACACTGTTTACATAACTAACGCTAAAAATGTAAAGTGCTTCGTTTTATTTTTAAATTTTAATTGCGCTTTTCGACATTTTTAAACCGTGATAAACTTGCAAAGCTCACAAATTACTTAAGCTTCTGTAAATTAATTCGATTCGTTCAGAAAATGTTTTATATTTAAATAGAACATTTTCCTGAAAATTTCGTACGTGAGAAGCTTGCAAAAAAGCGACTGACTTCGAATCACAAGAAATTAAAAAATTAATAAAAACGGAAAATGTGAGCCTACGTCGGTGCGACATTAAAACGCTGATTTACTCCTTATTTGCAGAGAAATGCGCGTTGAATTGCAAAACAGGCGACATCGATGAAAGCAAGCCTTACAAAGCGAAAAGCGAATGTAATTAACTAATTCGTTAAAGTCAGAATGCAGCAATTGTATGAAATTGAGGCGTTTATAGCACTGCGCGCCGGCTTTGTTTGCTGACAATTGAATCCTTTTCACGCTTTTATCATAAAAAGTGACAATTGACAGCAATTGTGTGAAAACGCCTGTACGTGTTTCATTCGCAGCAAAACGGTGCAAAACTTTTTCTTTAATTTACGTCAGCGCCGAAACTTTTGCTTTTTATAGACAGCAAATATTTTCATGAGAGGGTGGCTTTCGCGGGGGTTAGTGTAACAAAGACGCTTGTCTAGAGAATGATCAGCTTGAAAAATGTTTTTCACACTATTGTTTCAGATAAAGTTGAATAACTTAGAAATATTGCCTAAGGTTATTGCAATAGATGATAGTAAAATAATTTTCTCACCGCATTCTTTCCACAACTCGTAATTTTCTGTCTTCCAACTCCTTGTCTGTCACAGAATGCGAAACTCTTTTATTTGTATGCAATATTTTCATCAATTAACGATGATATTAAAAAAACATTTCAAAGAGCATAAAAGTTGCAAAACATTTTACTAAACTAAACAAAATATTTTCAATAGAAGTTTTACATTCGTTCAAATTTGTTTTTACATTCTATCAATAAGTTTAAGTAGATTGGCGGCATTTTAATGAATCGAAGAAAATAAACGAATTTAAATTTAATTTAAATTTTAGTGAGTCCAGGTAATATCTAGAGCGATTCAAAAGAATTTTAACGTTTTTTTAAAAAGCTGATCAAATTATTTGATCGAATCGAACTAAATATTCAAGCAAAGCAAAACTTTCATACAAAAACGTTTTATTTGGAATCTGTGTAAAAAAAGCTCTCAGTCAATTGAATTGAAATTAAATGAGTTTGCGAGTGATAGTGCTGAAGAGTGATGCAACTTCTGAACGCTGAAAAGCGGACAAAATTCTGTTTGCGGTCGAGGAAAGCTTCACGCAAGAATTGTTTTGAACGAAAAACTTTTGTAATATTTCGGTTCGAAACAAGTTCAACACATTAGAATATGAATGACAATGTAACGAATTTCGAATTCAAGTCAGAGAAAACAGCGTTTCAAAAAATGTGTTCTTTCCCATTGCAAACATAAATAATGAGACACAAAAAACTTTTACGCGACGCTAAAATAAGTGCATTACACAGGCAGCGTTTTAAATCTAAGCCCAGTATGAAACTATAAAATGAAACAAAATACAGCCATTACCGATGAATTAATGTAGACATGGAAAATGACTAATATAACGAACTCGAATTAATGATGATCTGTCTGGAATGTGTGCTTTAGACTCTGAAAATGTCTGAAGCGGTGGAGCACAAAAGCAAAAAGTTTCGACAAGATCGTAATTTAAAATCATTATTTCACTCTTTTGTTTTCGAATCCGATATCGAGTGACTTATTTTCAGTTGCGCCCAAATTTAAATTATGATTTAAAAATTTTTGAAAACCTGCAGCAAAGTGAAAACATTTGTGAAAATCCAGCCATCCATTCACGAATCTATTATTCAAAATTTTACTTTTTTAATAACTCAGTCGACATTATTTCGAGCTTTTTTCGAAGAAATGTCGTGAAATGAATAAGTCGACATAACAAATGAGAGAAGAAACGAATGCGTGTTTAGAACATTGCAAAAGAAGAGAAAAAAACAGTTTCCGATGCGATACTTTTGTTTGCACCGTTCACGTGTTTCAAATTTCGGTGAAAATGTGAAAAACTTAATAAATTGGCGAGTGTCACGAAACGAGAGATACGCACTAATTGCGAGATTTTTGCTTTTGACGATTCACTGTTTGCCGCAAAATTTAATTCATTCAAAACTCGGCATTTGTAAAAATGGAATGTACGAGTTATTAAACGAAATGAATTAATAACTTAATTTGAAAAAGTTTTAAATGTTCTTATCGTTTACCTTATGAAAACGCTGTAAAGTGCTTTAAATTGGTGTACAAAACAATGTTATCTGCGTTAAATTGTGAGAAATTTTACAGCGTTTTCGTTTTCGTGATCTTTGACTATTCATAAAGTCTAAAGACGCTTTTGATGAATTTCAGCTTGCGCACCTTCATTACTTCATTCATCTTTAATTTTGTAAACTAATTGCATAATTAATGATGAAAAGCTTTCATTATGAAAAGAGTTCGTTTTTTTCGACGAAAAAACTGAAACAAAATCAAAACTCGATATGAATCGCTGAAATTGCGTCGGTTTTGTGCCGCGCAAGTCAGTCTTAAACCCTGCAAATAGTGCGGAGTGTGGTCTATAATAGGCCGAATATTGGTGGCGCGCGAACAATGGTCAGCTTTGCATTCACAAAAAATTCAAAGAAGCGTGAATATTGAACGACAATAAACGAAGAGCACAATGAAACGCGCGTTCGAGCGTAATTTGCGCATTATTCGGGTTTAATTTCACAGAAAATTGAACGAACAATTCGGTTAGTGAAAGAAACGCAAGTTTTGACAGTCGAGAAATGTTCTCGGTTATCGGAGAAAAAGAAGCCGAAAAGTTTCTTCTTGCGAAAAGCGATATTCGATTTTCGCGATGCATTCGAGCGTGAAAGCAGTGCGCTTAATTGTTGTTTGTCCGTGTTCTGAACGGATGCCAGAAGCTGGTGTGAACAACTGGCTTTCTTTACAAGTGATTATGATTCTTTCAAACGATTGTAATTGGCTTCCTGTCTGCAGTGACAATGACAATGAAGCTAAAGTTTTATTCGTTTATTACAAATTGTCAATATTAAACGCTACACAAAATGCATCCGACAGATGAAAACGCATTCAAATTTTTTCACTAATATTTCCAATGGTCGATTTATTGCGGTAAAAGCGCTCAGTAAGCGAAGTTGTGTGTAGACACTATTTGATTAATTTGTTGAGTTTCGCTTTCAATGGCGAGTTTTAAAACTAAAATTTTGCTTTTTATGTAATCGAAGTAGCTGCGCCGCTTAGATTCAGCTGTTTCCACTCGGAGAAAAGTTCTATTTAAATGCTTGAGAACGATTATTCAGAAACTGTACGACGCAATTCCACTTTGTTTAAAACAAATAAACTTCGATATAATAAATTGGAAAACTAGTGATCGAGAGCTCACATATATTGCGATATCAGCTGTCCGAGAATGAGCGACAGACGCAATTCGTAAACTAGCTTTCATTTAGTTTGGTTTGAAGTGAATCAATCGAGAAGTGCGAGTCTATATCGAAAATATTCGTTGCGATGTTTAAAATTCGGTTGCTTTTTCATAAAGCAGTGTGCGAATGCTACACGTATAATGAATTAAGCGAAATTGTCAATCGCCTCGGAACGGATGATTGATTCAAACGCTGTGTTTCTTTTGTCGCCAAATACAAATTAAATTATGGATTAACACACAGTTGTTTCAAAAAATTATTGCACAGAATATGGCTTTCGAAATTCGACTCGCTTTGCAGCCATCAATCAAACGTTCGCTTACCCAGCGCATTCGATGGCGTTCACTTCTTTGCACTGTTTTATCGCAGACATTTGGAAAAACGAAACTTTCGCGTTTGCGTTAGAACTCACGCGATTTTTTACTTTCGAGTAACTTTCTCCATTGTTTCGCTCTGTTTTTTGTTTAATCTGAAATGCAATCAAAACGCAATAAATATTGATTCTATCGCTACATGTTCGTCGTCTTCACGCAATTTTCCGTCAAACGTAGCATTTGCTTTTTCTCGTTAATTAGTTCAATAACTGTAATGAGTTTCATTATAGGATCGATGCAGTCACATCGTCTGTTGGTGCAACGTGTGCGTATGAATAAATTTTCAATACACCTTTCGCAGACGGTGCACAAAAGGGATTTCGCACCGCCCGCAATAAATCTCTTCACTAACGGCCTGATCTCAAGTTAACTTTACAAAATTTTGACGTCTAACTTCTCATAAATCCAATTTGATCGACATATCGACAAGAAAGCCGAAAAGTGTGTGTTGCTGATCAACACGATTAGACGCATTGAGCAGTGCGGATTCTTTTTAGTGCAATCATTTCGATAGTTGGAACAAATTTGTTTGAGCCGATCAAGCAAATATGCAAAGCTGCAATCTTAAGCCGAAAGAGTTGTGATAACGACATTTACTTTCTGGTTTGCCGCGTTTCGAACGCGTGCGATTCACAACTTACCTTTTACTATTTATTCAACGTTTTATTTAAAAGTGTAGAATAAAAGAAAACAACAACACTACACCTGGTCTTTTGGTTTTGGCGACTGTTTTTTACGCAGATGCATGCGATATGTGCGTGTGCGATGTTGGCCAGTACGTGCGTACAGTACGCACTTTTTTCGGCGTAAAACACGCTCTGTAAAAATATATAATAAATCACAGCGTGTTTTTAAGTCAAACGACGCAAAAAACAGATTCAATCACTTATACAACGACGCATACGTTAGTGCCGCAAAAAAGTTTTAGTGCAGCACTTCGAGTAATTTGAGACAAAGACTCATTTGAATGTCCCTTAACGCATATAAAAACATCGACCGCAAATGTTGAAATTTGCGTGCGTTTCGGCGAGCAGTGAAAATAAAAAATGCGGTGCATGAGGCAAAAAAACGACATAAGGACCGCATTGAGAAAAATATTTCTAACACAACATTAAAATTTTGTTCGCTGCCTCATCATCTCGCGTGGATTCGAACTTTCTTTCCTCCTTTTCGACGCATTACACAGTCTACTGATAGTCTCCCTCTTCGTTAGTTAGCCTTACACACTCGTTAATTATCATTAATCTGACAATAAAAAGCTGCAAATGTTCATAAAATTTGGGTGTAACTTATGATCTAAATTAAAGCGACGTCACGAATTTTCGGCTCAAATTTTTTCTTCGTGAAAAACGGTATTAACTTCATTTGAATGCTACAAAAGTTTTTAATGCGATTTAAAAGCTTTGCATTGTTTTTGCTTTATTTCTTCGCAATTGCGTCCAATTGAATTTACTTATTTTCGCCTAAAACTTTAATTCGAGGCAATTAACATTTTTAAAGCGACAATTAAAAGTCGCATTAAGAGCGCTGATTAATGAGCAGTCACCGAAACAACGATCTTATCAGCCAGAATCTACATTTTCCCAATTGTGGACACAAAATTTAAGGTGAAAATTTCTCAACAATTTTCGACAAAATGAATTCATCGCGCAACACATCGACCGATCTTGACAGCTTTCTCTCTTAAACAAATTGATTTTCGCTTTATTTCCGCCACTTTTGTCACAAGAGTGGACACCGTTTCTCTGTATTCATTATCATAACTTTCATTGCGAAACGTGTATTTGTTTAGCAAATTAACGCTGGCTTCAGACGACGGCGACTATTTCAAGTGACATATTTATTAGACGAAAATGGAGCGCTTCTATTTGATCACCTTTCATTGCATAGCTAACGTTGGTTTGTTTTTCCCATCAAACAAAGCCGTGAAATATTTTGCTTCACTAGTGAACATGGTCTTTGTGATCTCTCGCTGACATCGCTGTATTCGAAAACACAATTCAAACAGTGGCGAAATGATGTTATTTTGCTTCGCTCGTATGCTCGCAAACGCACAAAAGTTAGCATTAAACAAATAGCTTTTTATTGAAAAGCAAGTTGATTTATGTGTCTACAATTGTATACTTTGTTGCATTTTGAGTTTTATATTTGCAATGCACCCAAAGCGTGAATCGCAATAATTTAGTTCAGTTTTTGCCTAGTTTCGAGCAGTTTTTTGTGAGCGAAAACTCGTGCGAATAAAATGAATGCGGATATATGTTCGTTTGAATGGCGGGTAACATGAAGAGAAATAATTTTAATTTAGTGGCGATTATCAATTGTGCGAAGCATCAATCAAGCAACGAGTAGTGTTTGGATACGCAAAAGGCGAAAGCTCGCTTTTACATTCAATTGCATCAATGTGTACACACACTCTGAATGAGTGGTAGAGCATTGCGTGCTGCCGATATCCGCCTATGGAGAGTGCGATGATGTCTTTTTGTTCGTTCAAGTGTTTCTCGCAATTCACGTACGATTCGATTTTCATTCGAACACGTAGGAGAGCAAGCGATTAAATACGATGGGTAATATTGATCAGCTAACAAGAGTGAATCAAGTGAATTATTTATAAATAGTGGAAATTCAAGCGATCGACGGCAACATTTAAATGCATCGAATGATGGGCTAATATCCATTAACGGCCGTTCGTTTGTCACAGAGATAAACTAAGCATGACTCTCACTTCACAAAGGCACCGTTTCTGTCTAACATTTCGAGCACACGTAACATATACCAACAGATGGGTGGTGGTTCTAATGCTAGCTTTCGCATCACTGCGATCTGCTCTATGTGTCTCTCTTAGCAATCACTGTTCAATTAACGAAAAGCGAAATTAAACGCTGCAAAAACGCGACACAACTCTAACCAAGCGAATACTGCACATCTTTCAAATTTATCGTCGTCGTTAGTTTCGCTTTCTTTTCAGAAATTGCTTTTTCAAATTTTCGTTCAAACTTTCATTTTAGCCTCTCTTTTCGCTGAATTCGTGAGTAATTTAAAAATGTTTTTCAAGCTCATAGAGTGCCTACGTGAAACCGTACTTGTTTGCCTCTTTAAACTTTTCTATTTCTCTTTATCTCTCTAGAACAATGGTCGCATCAAAATCGAATCGAATTGAGTCGCTGCTTCAAACGGATTAAATAGAAAAGCAATTGGTTGCGTTCATTAACACCGTTATTAAGGTGTGGCTATCCATTGGGATTAATGCAACCTTTTTCGGTCGTGATTTGCACCTCGTCACAGACTTCATACAGACAAATCGCACACCCTAATTTTCGCAGTCTTTTCATTAAACTGCGCTCATCAACTTTGAAATTGCTTTCGATCAAAATGCAAAAACCGCTGATTTTGTTCAGGTTTTTGAGAAACTTTTGAAAACTAAGTCATAAACGAACTTCAAATCCAATTAAAATGAAAGGTTATCATATGAAACGTTTGCAATTTATTGAAGTACAATTTTATAATGAATTTTGTCAATATAAACTTGGTTTGGTGTTCTTTGCAATTAATTAATGTAATTTAATGTGAGTTTTGATTAATGAAAAATCACTTTTTAATAATGGGGTGTAGCACTTCAAACCCATGAATTATTCTAATCGATTACAAAATGGTGATATTTATTTCGAAGTGAAAACAATGCTCCCTCCGGAGTGACTAATTTTGCGTAATTCATCGCGATCACATGGATTGATCAAAATCACAATGAAGAGCTGAAATAGTATAACTTGCTTATCTCGAAACGCTCTTTCGTGTGTTCTTAAAGTCATTTCAAACTAATAAAAACAATATAAATTCAGTGATGGGTTGAAAAACATTCACGATAGACGTTGTTTTGAACAAAAAAATTCTTAATGTCACACTATTATGGCCTCTGACCAACAGTCGATCAGAAAATAAGAATATTTCCTAATTGGTTTAGGAAACTCCCTACTTTTAGATAAAATTTGAGTTACAAGCATGAAGTGGGAAAAATGAACAAATCGAACACAATTCTTCGGTGCTTTTAGAAGAAAAAGCAATTTTTAAGTACTTCGAATCTACATCATCATTTGTTGTGTATCGAATTTATCTGCTTCGAACTCAACAAATGAATAAAAACATACCGAATTCTGTTGGATTTTTATTCACAAAGTCGTAGTTTATCTTGATTAGAGCTATAAAAACTCTTGAATTCAGTGAATGAAGCTGAGTAGTCAATCGTGAATATGACGTGACACGAATGATTTTATGCTTTATAATGCATCAATCAATATAATTATCGATATAACGAAACATAAAATTTTATTTTGAAACTTATCAAAGCGAAAAACAAAAATAAAATGAATATTCGCTAATATGAGATCAATTTCGAAATGAATTTTGATAAGAGCTGTCTGTATAATCTGCGCGTTCATTTTGTGTTAAACTTAATTTCCTATTTTAGATAAGCGATTCTGATTTTGTTACGTAACAATTATAAAACCAATTCAAAGTCGGACCCATCTTAGCGAATGCTTGTCAAGTAGTTTGGTTTTTGCATTGACCAAAAAGTTGAAAATAAATTTGGTTTAATATGCAAAACTACCGCAATTTTTACAAGGATTTCACCGTACACAAAAAATGTTTCGATAGCATTCTAGTTTTTTGCTAATAACTTTTTGTTTGTCAATGGTTTTTGATAAAACCTTTGTTTCTACAATTCTAATAAATATGAATTGTAATATAGTTAATTATAAAAATTCATCGCCAATCTGTGAAAATATTTAAAATCGAATTCGTTCACTATAATTTTCGGTCAACCTGTAAATTGCGATTCTCAATTATAAAGATAAAAACTATTCACTGTAGCGAACTGACAGGATAAACTGATTGCGTCAAGTGAGATATGTTGCGACTACATACAAATGAATTCAATCTTTTTTAAAAATAAAAATATAATCAATGAAAGATTAGATTTTAACAGCGTTTATTCTTCCAGTTAGATATTCACTAGTAAAAACATGAGCGTAATATGTAGGTGGTAAAAAGTTTGTTTCTTGAGTTTGCCTTTGTTTTAAGTGTGTTTAAAATTGCGATTGCCTTATAGCTAAAAACGCGAGTTTGACTAAAGGCTTTGTGCGTCTTTAAAATTCAATGAGTTTCAAATTTATGCTTTGTGAAAACAAAAACAACGCTTAAGAGGACTAAAAATAGTTCAATTACAGTTAGTCTCAATTTTCGCTTAAAGACGCATTGTTAGTAGTTGGCTTTATATGAGCACTAAACTACTAAAACACTAAACAAACAGTGCTAGTGACGAAAAAAGAAAGCGCCGGAGTTTAATTACCAATGTCGCGGAAGATTTCGCAAACTCCTCGTTTTCTTTGCTTTAAAATAGCTCATGAATCGGGTTAAAATGCAATTGAGTTTCGTAACGAAAAAGAATATTTTAAATTTTGAATGCGCTTAAATCGCTCGAAATCACATAGAACTTCATTTATCAAATTTATTTGAAGAAATTTAGGCATAAAATTATAGTGGAATCGCTCGCCAAGTTGACACATGCGATTATCAATTAGGAAAATGAAACGATAGCAGGGCATAAAAAAATTAATTCATACGCCATAGCGAGAATATTTTTCTTTTAATTTCTGATCTTACCTTTGGTGAAATGGAAAAAATATGGTGAGTTTAAATAAAGATGTTTGAAGATTACGCATAACTACGAAAGCCTGTGAATAATTTTTAATAAACCACAACAAATCTCACTGAAATCTTTTTTGTTTGCCAACGTTAATTTCACATTTTCATGCGAATTTTCAAAAAGTAATGATACGAAACAAAGTAAAAGCGAATAAATTGTGAATTTTTATCAACAAAATGAGCATTTCTCTTTGCTATCATATTCATCTTTTAGCAATCGCTTTGAAATGTGGTGAAAAACGCGACAAACTATGGTATTCAATTTACCGATGACAATAAGAGCAGCTAGAAACAAATATGAGTCAATAATGAATGCGTCGAAGTAAGAAATCGGTTCTTGCTTACTCGATGTCAAGCACTCAATACTAGAATAATGTTGAAATCGTCATCATTCACTTAACTTTCCATTTGACATGTTACATGACGTTACTATGCGATGTATGAGTTGTTAAGAATATCCATATCAAAATGCACTGTTCACTCTGCAATATAAATTTGTTAAGAAATAACATTTTTTTAAAAATTTTGATGCTTATGCAAAGCAATATATAACAAAATAAGAAATCTAACTAAATGGCTGTTGAAATTTTGAATAGTTTTACAAGTCGAGACACAAAAAAGTGAAAACTTAACGGCAAGTTTTCTTTGAGTAATTAAACCTTTTTGTCCAAAGTAATGAAGCAAACGATTCAAAGCTTTTCTAACTTATCCATATACAACCAGCATATTCAATATATTAATAGTCATCGAAAAACAAATTGGCAAGAGCTTAATTTATATATTTTTTAAATAATAGTCAGCTTGTATGTTTTAGAATTATTAATTTTATTTCATAATTAAACTTTTTAAGAATAAATAGTTTTTGTAATGTAATTTGAACTTCAAAAAAAAAAAAAAAACATTTAAATTCGCTTCAGTTTAATATTTGTATTTAAATTCGACCTTCAACAGATATTTTATGTTTACTTGCTCAACGTCGTAAACAATAT
>NCKU01004916.1:0-11173 GCA_003675995.1 Dinothrombium tinctorium
ACTTCTCATTTTGTCATTTGAAATTCTAGTGTGATGATTTCATTGAATATCTCCAATTTTGAAACTATGAAGGATGCGATAGATAATGTTATCGGCTTAAAATACAAACTAAAGCGTAAAATAATTTAAAAGTCGATAAGCGATTTTGGTCGCCACGATCAATCAGCTTTGTTAACAAATATTTTATTTGCTTTCGAGATATTCGAACTTCTTGTTGCTTTTAACACGTTCGCCAGGAACAAGGCTTTCTTAAAGACGCCTCTGTGAAGTGTCAAAGCGAAGAAACTTTCTATAATTTTGTTTGCATGCAGCGACCTAAATTTATTTTATTGCTTACGATTAACTCGACTTATCAGAGAGTTTATCTGCAAATGGTTTTCAAAAATGAGTCGATCGAAAGTGAATTGAAAAGAATATTTGAAAGCAATTTAGATTAATTCAAAGAGTAAAATTAGTTATGAAGAAAAATAAGAATCGAGAAAAGATTCAAACAAAAGAAACTTCCATTGAATTAATATCATTGAACTTAGAAACTACTTAAGCATGTGTGAGCTGCTTACTAACACTGTTTACATAACTAACGCTAAAAATGTAAAGTGCTTCGTTTTATTTTTAAATTTTAATTGCGCTTTTCGACATTTTTAAACCGTGATAAACTTGCAAAGCTCACAAATTACTTAAGCTTCTGTAAATTAATTCGATTCGTTCAGAAAATGTTTTATATTTAAATAGAACATTTTCCTGAAAATTTCGTACGTGAGAAGCTTGCAAAAAAGCGACTGACTTCGAATCACAAGAAATTAAAAAATTAATAAAAACGGAAAATGTGAGCCTACGTCGGTGCGACATTAAAACGCTGATTTACTCCTTATTTGCAGAGAAATGCGCGTTGAATTGCAAAACAGGCGACATCGATGAAAGCAAGCCTTACAAAGCGAAAAGCGAATGTAATTAACTAATTCGTTAAAGTCAGAATGCAGCAATTGTATGAAATTGAGGCGTTTATAGCACTGCGCGCCGGCTTTGTTTGCTGACAATTGAATCCTTTTCACGCTTTTATCATAAAAAGTGACAATTGACAGCAATTGTGTGAAAACGCCTGTACGTGTTTCATTCGCAGCAAAACGGTGCAAAACTTTTTCTTTAATTTACGTCAGCGCCGAAACTTTTGCTTTTTATAGACAGCAAATATTTTCATGAGAGGGTGGCTTTCGCGGGGGTTAGTGTAACAAAGACGCTTGTCTAGAGAATGATCAGCTTGAAAAATGTTTTTCACACTATTGTTTCAGATAAAGTTGAATAACTTAGAAATATTGCCTAAGGTTATTGCAATAGATGATAGTAAAATAATTTTCTCACCGCATTCTTTCCACAACTCGTAATTTTCTGTCTTCCAACTCCTTGTCTGTCACAGAATGCGAAACTCTTTTATTTGTATGCAATATTTTCATCAATTAACGATGATATTAAAAAAACATTTCAAAGAGCATAAAAGTTGCAAAACATTTTACTAAACTAAACAAAATATTTTCAATAGAAGTTTTACATTCGTTCAAATTTGTTTTTACATTCTATCAATAAGTTTAAGTAGATTGGCGGCATTTTAATGAATCGAAGAAAATAAACGAATTTAAATTTAATTTAAATTTTAGTGAGTCCAGGTAATATCTAGAGCGATTCAAAAGAATTTTAACGTTTTTTTAAAAAGCTGATCAAATTATTTGATCGAATCGAACTAAATATTCAAGCAAAGCAAAACTTTCATACAAAAACGTTTTATTTGGAATCTGTGTAAAAAAAGCTCTCAGTCAATTGAATTGAAATTAAATGAGTTTGCGAGTGATAGTGCTGAAGAGTGATGCAACTTCTGAACGCTGAAAAGCGGACAAAATTCTGTTTGCGGTCGAGGAAAGCTTCACGCAAGAATTGTTTTGAACGAAAAACTTTTGTAATATTTCGGTTCGAAACAAGTTCAACACATTAGAATATGAATGACAATGTAACGAATTTCGAATTCAAGTCAGAGAAAACAGCGTTTCAAAAAATGTGTTCTTTCCCATTGCAAACATAAATAATGAGACACAAAAAACTTTTACGCGACGCTAAAATAAGTGCATTACACAGGCAGCGTTTTAAATCTAAGCCCAGTATGAAACTATAAAATGAAACAAAATACAGCCATTACCGATGAATTAATGTAGACATGGAAAATGACTAATATAACGAACTCGAATTAATGATGATCTGTCTGGAATGTGTGCTTTAGACTCTGAAAATGTCTGAAGCGGTGGAGCACAAAAGCAAAAAGTTTCGACAAGATCGTAATTTAAAATCATTATTTCACTCTTTTGTTTTCGAATCCGATATCGAGTGACTTATTTTCAGTTGCGCCCAAATTTAAATTATGATTTAAAAATTTTTGAAAACCTGCAGCAAAGTGAAAACATTTGTGAAAATCCAGCCATCCATTCACGAATCTATTATTCAAAATTTTACTTTTTTAATAACTCAGTCGACATTATTTCGAGCTTTTTTCGAAGAAATGTCGTGAAATGAATAAGTCGACATAACAAATGAGAGAAGAAACGAATGCGTGTTTAGAACATTGCAAAAGAAGAGAAAAAAACAGTTTCCGATGCGATACTTTTGTTTGCACCGTTCACGTGTTTCAAATTTCGGTGAAAATGTGAAAAACTTAATAAATTGGCGAGTGTCACGAAACGAGAGATACGCACTAATTGCGAGATTTTTGCTTTTGACGATTCACTGTTTGCCGCAAAATTTAATTCATTCAAAACTCGGCATTTGTAAAAATGGAATGTACGAGTTATTAAACGAAATGAATTAATAACTTAATTTGAAAAAGTTTTAAATGTTCTTATCGTTTACCTTATGAAAACGCTGTAAAGTGCTTTAAATTGGTGTACAAAACAATGTTATCTGCGTTAAATTGTGAGAAATTTTACAGCGTTTTCGTTTTCGTGATCTTTGACTATTCATAAAGTCTAAAGACGCTTTTGATGAATTTCAGCTTGCGCACCTTCATTACTTCATTCATCTTTAATTTTGTAAACTAATTGCATAATTAATGATGAAAAGCTTTCATTATGAAAAGAGTTCGTTTTTTTCGACGAAAAAACTGAAACAAAATCAAAACTCGATATGAATCGCTGAAATTGCGTCGGTTTTGTGCCGCGCAAGTCAGTCTTAAACCCTGCAAATAGTGCGGAGTGTGGTCTATAATAGGCCGAATATTGGTGGCGCGCGAACAATGGTCAGCTTTGCATTCACAAAAAATTCAAAGAAGCGTGAATATTGAACGACAATAAACGAAGAGCACAATGAAACGCGCGTTCGAGCGTAATTTGCGCATTATTCGGGTTTAATTTCACAGAAAATTGAACGAACAATTCGGTTAGTGAAAGAAACGCAAGTTTTGACAGTCGAGAAATGTTCTCGGTTATCGGAGAAAAAGAAGCCGAAAAGTTTCTTCTTGCGAAAAGCGATATTCGATTTTCGCGATGCATTCGAGCGTGAAAGCAGTGCGCTTAATTGTTGTTTGTCCGTGTTCTGAACGGATGCCAGAAGCTGGTGTGAACAACTGGCTTTCTTTACAAGTGATTATGATTCTTTCAAACGATTGTAATTGGCTTCCTGTCTGCAGTGACAATGACAATGAAGCTAAAGTTTTATTCGTTTATTACAAATTGTCAATATTAAACGCTACACAAAATGCATCCGACAGATGAAAACGCATTCAAATTTTTTCACTAATATTTCCAATGGTCGATTTATTGCGGTAAAAGCGCTCAGTAAGCGAAGTTGTGTGTAGACACTATTTGATTAATTTGTTGAGTTTCGCTTTCAATGGCGAGTTTTAAAACTAAAATTTTGCTTTTTATGTAATCGAAGTAGCTGCGCCGCTTAGATTCAGCTGTTTCCACTCGGAGAAAAGTTCTATTTAAATGCTTGAGAACGATTATTCAGAAACTGTACGACGCAATTCCACTTTGTTTAAAACAAATAAACTTCGATATAATAAATTGGAAAACTAGTGATCGAGAGCTCACATATATTGCGATATCAGCTGTCCGAGAATGAGCGACAGACGCAATTCGTAAACTAGCTTTCATTTAGTTTGGTTTGAAGTGAATCAATCGAGAAGTGCGAGTCTATATCGAAAATATTCGTTGCGATGTTTAAAATTCGGTTGCTTTTTCATAAAGCAGTGTGCGAATGCTACACGTATAATGAATTAAGCGAAATTGTCAATCGCCTCGGAACGGATGATTGATTCAAACGCTGTGTTTCTTTTGTCGCCAAATACAAATTAAATTATGGATTAACACACAGTTGTTTCAAAAAATTATTGCACAGAATATGGCTTTCGAAATTCGACTCGCTTTGCAGCCATCAATCAAACGTTCGCTTACCCAGCGCATTCGATGGCGTTCACTTCTTTGCACTGTTTTATCGCAGACATTTGGAAAAACGAAACTTTCGCGTTTGCGTTAGAACTCACGCGATTTTTTACTTTCGAGTAACTTTCTCCATTGTTTCGCTCTGTTTTTTGTTTAATCTGAAATGCAATCAAAACGCAATAAATATTGATTCTATCGCTACATGTTCGTCGTCTTCACGCAATTTTCCGTCAAACGTAGCATTTGCTTTTTCTCGTTAATTAGTTCAATAACTGTAATGAGTTTCATTATAGGATCGATGCAGTCACATCGTCTGTTGGTGCAACGTGTGCGTATGAATAAATTTTCAATACACCTTTCGCAGACGGTGCACAAAAGGGATTTCGCACCGCCCGCAATAAATCTCTTCACTAACGGCCTGATCTCAAGTTAACTTTACAAAATTTTGACGTCTAACTTCTCATAAATCCAATTTGATCGACATATCGACAAGAAAGCCGAAAAGTGTGTGTTGCTGATCAACACGATTAGACGCATTGAGCAGTGCGGATTCTTTTTAGTGCAATCATTTCGATAGTTGGAACAAATTTGTTTGAGCCGATCAAGCAAATATGCAAAGCTGCAATCTTAAGCCGAAAGAGTTGTGATAACGACATTTACTTTCTGGTTTGCCGCGTTTCGAACGCGTGCGATTCACAACTTACCTTTTACTATTTATTCAACGTTTTATTTAAAAGTGTAGAATAAAAGAAAACAACAACACTACACCTGGTCTTTTGGTTTTGGCGACTGTTTTTTACGCAGATGCATGCGATATGTGCGTGTGCGATGTTGGCCAGTACGTGCGTACAGTACGCACTTTTTTCGGCGTAAAACACGCTCTGTAAAAATATATAATAAATCACAGCGTGTTTTTAAGTCAAACGACGCAAAAAACAGATTCAATCACTTATACAACGACGCATACGTTAGTGCCGCAAAAAAGTTTTAGTGCAGCACTTCGAGTAATTTGAGACAAAGACTCATTTGAATGTCCCTTAACGCATATAAAAACATCGACCGCAAATGTTGAAATTTGCGTGCGTTTCGGCGAGCAGTGAAAATAAAAAATGCGGTGCATGAGGCAAAAAAACGACATAAGGACCGCATTGAGAAAAATATTTCTAACACAACATTAAAATTTTGTTCGCTGCCTCATCATCTCGCGTGGATTCGAACTTTCTTTCCTCCTTTTCGACGCATTACACAGTCTACTGATAGTCTCCCTCTTCGTTAGTTAGCCTTACACACTCGTTAATTATCATTAATCTGACAATAAAAAGCTGCAAATGTTCATAAAATTTGGGTGTAACTTATGATCTAAATTAAAGCGACGTCACGAATTTTCGGCTCAAATTTTTTCTTCGTGAAAAACGGTATTAACTTCATTTGAATGCTACAAAAGTTTTTAATGCGATTTAAAAGCTTTGCATTGTTTTTGCTTTATTTCTTCGCAATTGCGTCCAATTGAATTTACTTATTTTCGCCTAAAACTTTAATTCGAGGCAATTAACATTTTTAAAGCGACAATTAAAAGTCGCATTAAGAGCGCTGATTAATGAGCAGTCACCGAAACAACGATCTTATCAGCCAGAATCTACATTTTCCCAATTGTGGACACAAAATTTAAGGTGAAAATTTCTCAACAATTTTCGACAAAATGAATTCATCGCGCAACACATCGACCGATCTTGACAGCTTTCTCTCTTAAACAAATTGATTTTCGCTTTATTTCCGCCACTTTTGTCACAAGAGTGGACACCGTTTCTCTGTATTCATTATCATAACTTTCATTGCGAAACGTGTATTTGTTTAGCAAATTAACGCTGGCTTCAGACGACGGCGACTATTTCAAGTGACATATTTATTAGACGAAAATGGAGCGCTTCTATTTGATCACCTTTCATTGCATAGCTAACGTTGGTTTGTTTTTCCCATCAAACAAAGCCGTGAAATATTTTGCTTCACTAGTGAACATGGTCTTTGTGATCTCTCGCTGACATCGCTGTATTCGAAAACACAATTCAAACAGTGGCGAAATGATGTTATTTTGCTTCGCTCGTATGCTCGCAAACGCACAAAAGTTAGCATTAAACAAATAGCTTTTTATTGAAAAGCAAGTTGATTTATGTGTCTACAATTGTATACTTTGTTGCATTTTGAGTTTTATATTTGCAATGCACCCAAAGCGTGAATCGCAATAATTTAGTTCAGTTTTTGCCTAGTTTCGAGCAGTTTTTTGTGAGCGAAAACTCGTGCGAATAAAATGAATGCGGATATATGTTCGTTTGAATGGCGGGTAACATGAAGAGAAATAATTTTAATTTAGTGGCGATTATCAATTGTGCGAAGCATCAATCAAGCAACGAGTAGTGTTTGGATACGCAAAAGGCGAAAGCTCGCTTTTACATTCAATTGCATCAATGTGTACACACACTCTGAATGAGTGGTAGAGCATTGCGTGCTGCCGATATCCGCCTATGGAGAGTGCGATGATGTCTTTTTGTTCGTTCAAGTGTTTCTCGCAATTCACGTACGATTCGATTTTCATTCGAACACGTAGGAGAGCAAGCGATTAAATACGATGGGTAATATTGATCAGCTAACAAGAGTGAATCAAGTGAATTATTTATAAATAGTGGAAATTCAAGCGATCGACGGCAACATTTAAATGCATCGAATGATGGGCTAATATCCATTAACGGCCGTTCGTTTGTCACAGAGATAAACTAAGCATGACTCTCACTTCACAAAGGCACCGTTTCTGTCTAACATTTCGAGCACACGTAACATATACCAACAGATGGGTGGTGGTTCTAATGCTAGCTTTCGCATCACTGCGATCTGCTCTATGTGTCTCTCTTAGCAATCACTGTTCAATTAACGAAAAGCGAAATTAAACGCTGCAAAAACGCGACACAACTCTAACCAAGCGAATACTGCACATCTTTCAAATTTATCGTCGTCGTTAGTTTCGCTTTCTTTTCAGAAATTGCTTTTTCAAATTTTCGTTCAAACTTTCATTTTAGCCTCTCTTTTCGCTGAATTCGTGAGTAATTTAAAAATGTTTTTCAAGCTCATAGAGTGCCTACGTGAAACCGTACTTGTTTGCCTCTTTAAACTTTTCTATTTCTCTTTATCTCTCTAGAACAATGGTCGCATCAAAATCGAATCGAATTGAGTCGCTGCTTCAAACGGATTAAATAGAAAAGCAATTGGTTGCGTTCATTAACACCGTTATTAAGGTGTGGCTATCCATTGGGATTAATGCAACCTTTTTCGGTCGTGATTTGCACCTCGTCACAGACTTCATACAGACAAATCGCACACCCTAATTTTCGCAGTCTTTTCATTAAACTGCGCTCATCAACTTTGAAATTGCTTTCGATCAAAATGCAAAAACCGCTGATTTTGTTCAGGTTTTTGAGAAACTTTTGAAAACTAAGTCATAAACGAACTTCAAATCCAATTAAAATGAAAGGTTATCATATGAAACGTTTGCAATTTATTGAAGTACAATTTTATAATGAATTTTGTCAATATAAACTTGGTTTGGTGTTCTTTGCAATTAATTAATGTAATTTAATGTGAGTTTTGATTAATGAAAAATCACTTTTTAATAATGGGGTGTAGCACTTCAAACCCATGAATTATTCTAATCGATTACAAAATGGTGATATTTATTTCGAAGTGAAAACAATGCTCCCTCCGGAGTGACTAATTTTGCGTAATTCATCGCGATCACATGGATTGATCAAAATCACAATGAAGAGCTGAAATAGTATAACTTGCTTATCTCGAAACGCTCTTTCGTGTGTTCTTAAAGTCATTTCAAACTAATAAAAACAATATAAATTCAGTGATGGGTTGAAAAACATTCACGATAGACGTTGTTTTGAACAAAAAAATTCTTAATGTCACACTATTATGGCCTCTGACCAACAGTCGATCAGAAAATAAGAATATTTCCTAATTGGTTTAGGAAACTCCCTACTTTTAGATAAAATTTGAGTTACAAGCATGAAGTGGGAAAAATGAACAAATCGAACACAATTCTTCGGTGCTTTTAGAAGAAAAAGCAATTTTTAAGTACTTCGAATCTACATCATCATTTGTTGTGTATCGAATTTATCTGCTTCGAACTCAACAAATGAATAAAAACATACCGAATTCTGTTGGATTTTTATTCACAAAGTCGTAGTTTATCTTGATTAGAGCTATAAAAACTCTTGAATTCAGTGAATGAAGCTGAGTAGTCAATCGTGAATATGACGTGACACGAATGATTTTATGCTTTATAATGCATCAATCAATATAATTATCGATATAACGAAACATAAAATTTTATTTTGAAACTTATCAAAGCGAAAAACAAAAATAAAATGAATATTCGCTAATATGAGATCAATTTCGAAATGAATTTTGATAAGAGCTGTCTGTATAATCTGCGCGTTCATTTTGTGTTAAACTTAATTTCCTATTTTAGATAAGCGATTCTGATTTTGTTACGTAACAATTATAAAACCAATTCAAAGTCGGACCCATCTTAGCGAATGCTTGTCAAGTAGTTTGGTTTTTGCATTGACCAAAAAGTTGAAAATAAATTTGGTTTAATATGCAAAACTACCGCAATTTTTACAAGGATTTCACCGTACACAAAAAATGTTTCGATAGCATTCTAGTTTTTTGCTAATAACTTTTTGTTTGTCAATGGTTTTTGATAAAACCTTTGTTTCTACAATTCTAATAAATATGAATTGTAATATAGTTAATTATAAAAATTCATCGCCAATCTGTGAAAATATTTAAAATCGAATTCGTTCACTATAATTTTCGGTCAACCTGTAAATTGCGATTCTCAATTATAAAGATAAAAACTATTCACTGTAGCGAACTGACAGGATAAACTGATTGCGTCAAGTGAGATATGTTGCGACTACATACAAATGAATTCAATCTTTTTTAAAAATAAAAATATAATCAATGAAAGATTAGATTTTAACAGCGTTTATTCTTCCAGTTAGATATTCACTAGTAAAAACATGAGCGTAATATGTAGGTGGTAAAAAGTTTGTTTCTTGAGTTTGCCTTTGTTTTAAGTGTGTTTAAAATTGCGATTGCCTTATAGCTAAAAACGCGAGTTTGACTAAAGGCTTTGTGCGTCTTTAAAATTCAATGAGTTTCAAATTTATGCTTTGTGAAAACAAAAACAACGCTTAAGAGGACTAAAAATAGTTCAATTACAGTTAGTCTCAATTTTCGCTTAAAGACGCATTGTTAGTAGTTGGCTTTATATGAGCACTAAACTACTAAAACACTAAACAAACAGTGCTAGTGACGAAAAAAGAAAGCGCCGGAGTTTAATTACCAATGTCGCGGAAGATTTCGCAAACTCCTCGTTTTCTTTGCTTTAAAATAGCTCATGAATCGGGTTAAAATGCAATTGAGTTTCGTAACGAAAAAGAATATTTTAAATTTTGAATGCGCTTAAATCGCTCGAAATCACATAGAACTTCATTTATCAAATTTATTTGAAGAAATTTAGGCATAAAATTATAGTGGAATCGCTCGCCAAGTTGACACATGCGATTATCAATTAGGAAAATGAAACGATAGCATGGCATAAAAAAATTAATTCATACGCCATAGCGAGAATATTTTCATCTTTTAATTTCTGATCTTACCTTTGGTGAAATGGAAAAAAGAGTGAGTTTAAATAAAGATGTTTGAAGATTACGCATAACTACGAAAACCTGTGAATAATTTTTAATAAACCACAACAAATCTCACTGAAATCTTTTTTGTTTGCCAACGTTAATTTCACATTTTTATGCGAATTTTCAAAAAGTATTGATACGAAACAAAGTAAAAGCGAATAAATTGTGAATTTCTATCAACAAAATGAGCATTTCTCTTTGCTATCACATTCATCTTTTAGCAATCGCTTTGAAATGTGGTGAAAAACGCGACAAACTATGGTATTCAATTTACCGATGACAATAAGAGCAGCTAGAAACAAATATGAGTCAATAATGAATGCGTCGAAGTAAGAAATCGGTTCTTGCTTACTCGATGTCAAGCACTCAATACTAGAATAATGTTGAAATCGTCATCATTCACTTAACTTTCCATTTGACATGTTACATGACGTTACTATGCGATGTATGAGTTGTTAAGAATATCCATATCAAAATGCACTGTTCACTCTGCAATATAAATTTGTTAAGAAATAACATTTTTTTAAAAATTTTGATGCTTATGCAAAGCAATATATAACAAAATAAGAAATCTAACTAAATGGCTGTTGAAATTTTGAATAGTTTTACAAGTCGAGACACAAAAAAGTGAAAACTTAACGGCAAGTTTTCTTTGAGTAATTAAACCTTTTTGTCCAAAGTAATGAAGCAAACGATTCAAAGCTTTTCTAACTTATCCATATACAACCAGCATATTCAATATATTAATAGTCATCGAAAAACAAATTGGCAAGAGCTTAATTTATATATTTTTTAAATAATAGTCAGCTTGTATGTTTTAGAATTATTAATTTTATTTCATAATTAAACTTTTTAAGAATAAATAGTTTTTGTAATGTAATTTGAACTTCAAAAAAAAAAAAAAAACATTTAAATTCGCTTCAGTTTAATATTTGTATTTAAATTCGACCTTCAACAGATATTTTATGTTTACTTGCTCAACGTCGTAAACAATAT
>NCKU01004917.1:0-11171 GCA_003675995.1 Dinothrombium tinctorium
CACAAAATTTTACACTTTTTTCTCACAAAATTTTCACAAAATTAGGTCTTTATTTTTCACAAAAATTTACCACCCTACTGATAAAGCAACAAAATTTGGTTGACAACAGTGATTCTACTTCCATACATTCAATATTGACAAAATTTTTAGAAGTTAGTATTGAAATAATATTGAAATAACCCAATTTTCAATGAAGTAACTTTTTGACAGTCACTGTAAATTGAATTACCTTGATATTTCACTGTATCATTCAAGTGTAACTCAAATCAAATATAATACCAAATGTTAATTTAGTTGATATTGACTTAAAGTATTTTCAAATTAGTCAAACGAAGGAAGAATCGCAATAGAAGTGTAAAGCAAAGTTTCGCGTTTGTAATCTAATTTCATTTTTTCCTTCATTGTCATTGTGAATAAACTATTTCTTTCATTAAATTTTGCGTTTCTTGCTTTTATCATCTTAAGGCCTGATTTATTTACTATCAAGATAATCACGACAGCAGTCGCGATTTAAATGCTACGCTTTCATACAATTTAAAAGCAGAATACGCACTTTTGGCACTTTTGAAAATACGTGCATCGAATAAATGGCAAAATTTTTAATTCTTAAATTTGCATATTTCCTTTTGATTTCTGCGTGTTTCGTTTCCCTTGAGCAAAATTAATCATTTTTGCTTTTTTTCGCGATTTCAACTTTCTTTTCAAAATACTTTATTTCACATTTTTTAAAGTTCATTTTGAAAGGAGCGAAAGAAATCTTCATCTGCATCTTCATCTACTAACTCACCAAATTTAATTAAAAAAGATTTTCATTTCATTCATTTTTTAAAATTTATTCCTGTAAGGTTTTAGACAGGGCTGCATCAATAAAAAATTTTTTCCTATATTCTCCTTGAACCGAGAATTCGACTTCGAAGTGTTTCTATAAATATTTCGAGTTAAAAGTTGCTATTACTTTCGTGCCCATAAAAAGATTTTACATTTCATTAGTTTGAGTTTTAAGTAACGAAAAATTTTGGACATGAATGTGCTTTCCATGTCAAAAATATATAAAAAAAATCATTCAATTGAAATAAAGTTTAGTTTTGATTTATTTTAAACTAAAAGTTGCATTAAACGCAAAGCTATAAGGAGAAATTTTACTCGAAGCTTTTAAAATACATTTCATTCAGTTGAAATTGGTGTATGGAAGAATAAAAGTTTAGAAATGATTTAAACATTTTAAATGCATTTTGCTTATGCACCTTAACAATGCGTTTTCTAAGAAAAAAAGATACAAAATTCGAACTTTGAATTTGTAAAGCAAATATACACTTTGAAAATATAAATTCTTCAAAAAATATTTTCAAGTAGATAGTCATAACAAGGAGAAAAAATTCAATGCTGATAATCTCCTGAGTATCGCTCAGAATGCGTCGTATAAAAAATCTCTTACGCAAATATTCAATTAACTTTTTCAATTATGTTTACTCAATTAACTTTTAATTTCTACTCAACTAATAAGCTAAAAAACAAGTATTTTCATTTTTTTCACGCAATAATTAAATTCTTGAAATAATTTTTTACAATATACTATTGAAAGATGTTTTATTGGAGAAAAATGTGAAACACTCGTTTTTTTATTTCGCATTTTTTATGCAATCATCAGCATTCAATTTTTTTTTTGTTGCGAATGTGAAATTCAAAGAATTTACAATTTTATGCATATTTGCGTAGGCAAGTATAGCGATGTGAATTGAACTAATTTACATACGATAAACCACGGAAGTTGTTTTAAATTTTGCGATTTTATTTAAATGAGCAAATAAACGAAAGATGTTTTTGCCTTTTCAAAAAAGTTTTGTTAAAATCATTTTTTGTTGAATAAAAAATTTAAATATTCATTTATGAAAGGTAAAAGATTATCATCAAGTTCAAATTTCAAAAGCATAGAGCGGAGAAAAGCTAAAAGAAAAATCATCTGAATGCTGCTCAAACAGAACAATGATAATAACGTTTGTTGCAAATGACACAAAAGCTAAAAATAAATAAAAATTTTTATTTCTCAAAGTGAATAAAATATTAAAGCGATTTTCACTTAGAAAGAAGAAATAAATGAGATCATATAAATGATTTAAATTTGGATGATAATTCTTAAAAACACTGAAATTTGCAAAATTGTTAAAATTGTGTTTTAAATTTTAAGAATTCATCTAATTTTCAAGAAAAGAATTTCACTAGATTAGATGAGATAAATAAGAAAAGACATTGAGATTAAGTAAATGTTGTCGCAAACGATTTAAATTATGCGTACAGAAGAGAAAAAAAGATTAATTTGAGTCGATCATGTAAAATAAAAAAAAAATGCTACAAACTGATTTTTCTTCATTTATTCAATAGACGTGAAGCTTTTTGAGAAACCATAAGAATAATGAATAATTGAAAAACTGGCGTTCTTATTCGGTAATGTGATTTGTTGAATTGAATTGAATCTGATAACGAGTATTGCGCGAAAATAAATAAAATTAAGGTGCACTTAATTATATAACTTTATCAGAGTGAGAACAAATGATTTGAGCAATCGGATAACTGAGGTTTCAATTTTATTCGTGTTTCGAAAGCTATTCATTTGCAATCTATTCGCTTGCAAGAGAAATAAACCTGAGATCATTTTAAAAATGAGATCCGATTGTGAATTGCAAAACTTATTCATTCGAACAATTCTATCATATGAAGCTCAAGAGCTGGAAATGCTTTTTTTCGGCGATATCGAGATTTTTTCTTCCTTCCAATGAAATTATGTCGGCTTCGAAAATTAAGCTTTTGACGCCGAATATGCGTTGATTAGGCAACAACTTTTTGCCGAAATCGTGCTAATTCTTGATTCGCATCTAATTTTATTTTGCAAAGCAGGAATAACGTTTCATTTTTTCTCCTTTGCTCAATATAGTCTAAATTATGAATTTATCTTACTGCCTTACTTTTAAACAATACTTATAGATATGCAAAAAACGTTTAAACGTGTTTAAAATATCTTGAGAATTTGTTAAAGATTCTTAAAATTTGTTCAAATTAAACCTCTTGCAAGTAAAAACGTGTGTAAAGTTAACGAATTCAATAGTCCCTGAAGTTGGGGAATAAGGAAAATAATGTGACTAAAGTAAAACTCTTTTTTAAAGTTTTACTTTATTTTTGCACTCAAACTCATTTTTGGTACTCATATAGTAAAATATTTTAAGCAAATCAATCTCTGATGCGTATAATAAATAAAATTTGATAAAATTTTGCTCGATTAGCATTTATACTGTCCGTCAAAAAAGACGAGCCACCTTCAATTTCGGCGGACAGGTGAGAACAGCGTTGTAATTACAGTGCTTTTGAAAAACATCTTTAAAAATTCCAGCTTTTTATCTCTAGTGACAAAGTGACATATGCACGTCTGTTTTTACAGTGTTTAACTGATATATGAACAAAGTGGTCATCTGACTCGCATAAGTATTTCTTGTGTTTAGCCGTAAACAATGCAAGCCCAATGTGTTTGTCGGACACATCACGAATACCATAAACAGTAAACATTATACAGCTTCAATATTTTATTTGATTTCAAAAACTACCATATTTTTAAAAATGTAGTCGTTCTAGTAATACAATTTATAATAGATAAAAAAAACTATTCGTGCAACGTTTTATTATTTGCATAATACTTAGGAAAGCAGGTTTGAACTGGCCTGAATTTATTTATTTTCTTTTGAAAAGCTAAGTAAATAAACGGTTTTGACAAATTTTCTTAATTAAAAAGTCAAGTTTTAAAGAAAAATACGAAAATAATGTGTATTAAGCTGTGTAAATATTGAAAAACGAAAACCCAAAATCATGTTTAATTATAAAAAATATTTTATATAAGACATTTGCACAAAAAAATTAATCGAAAACAAAAGTACAAGTAATCTGTGTTCGATAAACATTTGACGAACC
This sequence comes from Dinothrombium tinctorium, assembly GCA_003675995.1. Classification (NCBI taxonomy): domain Eukaryota; kingdom Metazoa; phylum Arthropoda; class Arachnida; order Trombidiformes; family Trombidiidae; genus Dinothrombium; species Dinothrombium tinctorium. The sequence goes on from NCKU01004917.1 coordinate 3,955, forward strand.
TTTACCTTAATTTTTTAAAAATATAGAAATAATCATGAAACATAATCACCAAAATGAAACGAACTCAGTTCCTGTTAGTCTTTTGATCTCAATTACATTGAAATCGAGTTGATGTCAGTTTGTCTTTAAACAATTAAACCAAAATGCATATCATTGTGATAACCGTACGCAATTGTTTTTAACTATTCAAAGTTTAATTTAAAAATTAATTTAACAACTGACAATAGTAAATAAACTAAACAAGAGAATTGTGTTTTCGGCAGCTTGCCATAAAACTAATACAAAGAGTTGATAGAATTCGATTTAAAGAAGAAAGGGAATAATTGCTTTTCGCCCTTTCGGATAGTTGGAGAATTCTTTTTTGTAATTGCGATGTTTGCCCAATGCCCAAACAGCCATCTGGTAGAAACCAGCAACAGTGAACATGGCAGCGGGCAAACATTGCGTTAAACCAGAAAAGAATATCCACGAATAAACTTCATAGGTATAATTAGGACACGAAACGTATTTGAAGAGGAATGTAAACGGATTGCTGGTAGGCATCGGTATCTTGCGCTCTTTGGTTCCTGGGGGACGAAGATCGCGAAGAGCTGCGTGAATACTGTAGTTGCCGAGTTCAGACAAGATGAATCCAACTAAGCATGAGTAAATTTGCATTTTTCCGAAATAGGGCGGCGTGTATAAGGGATGATTGACGTAATAGCCAATATACAAACCGAAACCCCAATAATAGGTGCAATTCTAAAAGAAAAACATCTGTGAGAAATTGTGAAAGCATCTGGCACATAAACAAATGAAAAAACTCAACATGAAAAATTACAGTGAAATTATGCTGCAAGTAAATATTGATGTGAATTGAATATTTACCACACCTTAAAAAGGTTTAAAAGAGGCATCGTGCCATGTGAAAAGCGATGAACGAATACTGTTTCGTACAACCGTTTCAAGTAATGAAAACTCCAACATATCGCAGCGATACTAAGAAGAAAGAAAGAGATAATAATTGAATCAATGAAACTTTAAAGCATACTGAACAGCATCATGAATCGGAAGCGAAGCTTTATCGCCGTAAAGTAACCACGGTCTCATGTAAGTGATCAAATAACACATCAACGGACCGAAGTATTCGCATAAAAATACTGTTCGCCATCCGATCTGCGGTCCTAGATCTTTGAGATAGAGTATTTTTCCTTTCTTCAAATCGAGAGTATTTAAAACGATTTCATCGGCTAAATGTTTTCCTCCTTTTTTTGTGAATTGAAAAAACAAAATTAGATTCAGGTTAAATTAGAAAAAATACACAATTGATAAACGGTGAGAGTAAAATGCAAATCGATCAAATTAGGTTTACAGTGTGGATACGAATGAAGTGAACGCTTACTTGGTTCGAGACGAAGCGATTGTCTGTCAGGATACAGTCGTCTCTCTGTTCAATTAGAAAACGTTAATCATGTGAATAATAATTAACAAAAAGCATTGAAAAAAACTAACTTTGTTTATAAATTAACTTTTTCACTTCTGATAATTTAGAGGACGGATTGACACCGTTCAACGAGACGATCAGTGAATCGTTTCTCGGATTTAAAATGTCGATCTGTAAAAGAGAGAAAAATAAGGAAATTATTTAAAGAAAGGTGAAGTTTATTTTAGAATTGGTAAACTTTTTTGAGGAAAAAACGGCAAAATTGAAAAAAGAAAAGTCGAGAAATTGCATTTTTGCTCGAAACGTACCTCCATTTTTTGCGATAATGGTTCAAAACTAAGCGAATTATTGATTTCTAATAACGAACAGTTGTATTTTTTAAAAGCGACAACGACTTTATCGATCGAATGAAAGTAATTCGCTCGATGAGTGGAAAAGAAGAGAGGAAAATTCGAAGTGTTCGCAATGAATACGATGAGTGCTTTTCACGTAGTGTTCGAATGGTAAAAAGTTGTTTTGAGCGAATTACGACGTGTCGTCGAACACGAGCGCAGCCAATCGACGCTAGTGATAAGCGCGATAATTGAAGCTGTGCGAATGATTGCGGGCAGAGAATTAAAGCGATCGGTGATCAGTTAAATTCAATTCAAAGCGAACCGGATTTCGAATTAAAATTGAATTCTGCTCTCGATTCGCTAAAATAAGTTGCAGTTTTTTTGTCGATTGATTGTTTCGCAATTAGTGATCACTATACTGCACACGTTGATATTTTTATCTATACGAAAATGAGGAAAACTCAAAGCGCTTACAAGAATTTTTCTATTTTAAATGTTCCATTTTCTTGATTTAAGAACAAAACTTGATCAACACTTTGTAATTTGTTGGTGTTTGCTTAAATTCGCATTTGGCAAATGCTGCGCGTTTTTAAAATTTTATTGACTTTTTAAAAATATTTTCAAAGATTGCGTTTTTACTTTCAAAATTTATAATTTTTAAACTTTAATATTAAAAATTAAGACTTCAAGTCTGTATTAAAATTAATTTCATTCGGCGATTAAAGAATTTAGTAATTTTGCGACATGTACACAAGCAATTGCTTAGATTTATTTCATTTCACTTCTGTGATAAAGGGTTTACGTGCACGTCTTTCGGTCTTGAATCTTTCATCGAAACATTTTGTTCAGAACTGCGAAGATGATGTAAAAACACTTTCCTGCTTCCTCTCATTTTCTCATAATATTCGCTCATAAGTTTCTTTATCAATCATACCTTTTGAACCGTTTTTCTCTAATCCTCTGAGATCCTCACTTGAATAGCATATGCGGTTTATATTCATGTTTATATCGATTTATTTTAATGTTGCAATAGGACGAAAAGAGTAATTAGAACAAAAAGGTTGCTGTCATTTATAAGCGCAACAATCAAAAGCCATCGTCAATTTTTAAAATATTTTCAGACTTGTTGACAAATATTTTAAGTGAATTTTTCTAGAAAAGAAAAATCTTATTTGATTTGATGTTTTTTTTTCTTTTTTCAATATAAATTAAAACTATTTTGAGATAAAAAATTTTCGCCTTGAAACTTAAGCTGGTTTTATTTGAATTAGTTTAATATTACGCATGTAGTTAGTGTATATGTATGTGTACATGTATAATATCATGTAGTTGAAACTTGCTGATTTAGAAAATTTTTTTGGTAGTCGCATGAATTATTTTTTGAGTTACTATTTTTCTTTGTGACGAAAAAATAATCAATTTTTACCGAAAAGCAACGTGACGCGTGTTTTTCTCGTGTTACAAGTGATGCCAAAATCGGTTCTAAGCACGCTGCTCTCTCACACACTCTCTCTCTCGAGTTGTCATCGCGTTTAAAGTTGGCCAATATTTAAAAATAGAAAGAAGACGTCATTTAAAAATGAAAATTCTCACTTTATTTACAAATGATGATATGAGTAATGTCTTCGACATTAACACATCGTGATGATCATCGCGATGATTATAAACAACTCTAATTATATTATTTGTTTCGAGTGAACATATTTTTAACGAGAAAAAAACAAAAAAATAACAACAAATTTGCTTGATTAGGGTAGGCAGTCCCACAATATTTGCTTAGTTTCATCCGTTAACGTGTTCGGAAATTGAATGTCAAACGTAACTAACAAATCACCACGTTTGCTGGTATCTTTCGGATACGGTAATCCTTGATTCGGAATTCTACGAACCATTTGCGGTTTTATGATTTCGTTCAATCTCAAGTTGAGTTTTTCGCCTGTTAAAGTTGGGACCTTAACCAAGCAACCACATAATGCCTGTTAATAGACAGAAAATATGTTAATATTCGAAATTAAAATATGGACAAATTAAAATCAAATGTAGCTAACCAATATCACAAACTAATTACAACGTTTAGAATTAAATAAGCTAATTAACTTATGCTAATCATCTAGATAATGAATCATTCAATTACTTACTTCTCTTAATGTGATTTTTGCTGTATATTTAATATCTGCACCCTCACGTTTGAATAATGGATGAGGTTTATCTTTAATGATGAAAACGATATCAGCGGGAACTGTATTCGGATTCTGGTCGCCTTCGCGTTGAAACGTTATCTTAGTTCCTGCTTTCCATCCCGGTTTAACATTGATAGTGAGCACTTTGTCTTCTTTGCGCGATCTTCCATCGGCACCTATCACTTTTTTCGTAATTTTCATCTTTTTCACAGTTCCTTTCAGCACTTCTTCTAAAGTGACAAACAGTTCGTGTTCAATCGCTGGGTCTTGTTTTTGCGCCGATTTCTTAGTCATATGCGGCGAACCTGCAGTGAACGATTGCGAGCGAAACGCTGACGGACCTCCGCCGCGTCCGGACATAAACGAAATGAATGGACTGTCTGCATCTAACATGTCATCGTCCATTTCGAAGAAATTGCCACCACTTTGACCGCCGATACCGCCGACATTGAAAAACTGCTCAAACGGATTGTCGGTGCCGAAGAATTGCGCGAACGTTTGCCGAGGATCACCGTGAAACGTGTACGTGAACGTAGTACCGCCGGGGCCGCCCGCACCACCGCCACCGACATTCGCACCACCTTTCAAGCCTTCTTCGCCGAATTGATCGTAAATCTCGCGTTTCTTCTTATCGGAGAGAACTTCGTACGCTTCCGCGATCTCTTTGAACTTCTCCTCGGCTTCTGGCGACTTGTTCTTGTCGGGATGGTATTTGAGCGCATTCTTTTTGTAGGCTTTCTTTATGTCGTCATCAGTCGCGTTTCGCGAAATGCCCAATATTTTGTAATAATCTTTTCCCATTGCTTTGACAATTGAGAACCGAATTTGATTCGCACTTCACTCACGAAATGAAAGAGAGAAAGTAGAGAGTATTTTGAAAAGAAGCACTTTTCAAATACGAATTACGCTGTAGTTGAATCAAGACGTGTACACTCTTCGATCGCAAGTTCAGAATGTTGTGCTTCCGTCGTCTCGCTTTTATTTATGAATTCACAGAAAAATGTCGAATATTCAAGAACTTTCTAGAGGGGGATCGATCGGGAATTACGCAATCGAGTCGAGTGCAGAGTCAGTGATGAAGGGGCGATCAGTCGGGGCGAAACGGTCGATTCGGGCACTGAGCTTCTCGAAGCGTCCGCACTCTTCTCGAATCAATCGGACTCGTCTTGGTTTTTCACACTTCCCGATCGAAGACGGTTCGCGAACATTTCTTTTTTACTTTATTCTTTGTTTACTATTGACGGTGAAAGCGAACGAAAACGACGTTTGCAATAGTTGCATTTTCAAATTTGATCTAACAATTCAATTGTTTCATTTGCAATTCTACAAAACCAGAGCGCAATACAATGAGAAGAAAATCCGGAAAGGTTTACAGAGTTGATGAGAATTTTTCAAAGATGACCGCCCAACTACTAAAAATTCCACAAAGTAAAAGTAAGTATTAAAATCTTTTGATTAAAATACAAAGAAATACGCGATTTTTTATTCACTTATCACAAAATTAATTCAGAGTACCAAAATCATTTTCATTTGAAAACAAATAAAAGAAATTAAAATGCTTTAAAAGAGCGAATTAAGTAAAAGTGTTAAAGTTACTTTCGGAATCTTGTCGTTTGTGATCAAAGCTCTTCCATAGAGATTGTTTTTAATTTATGTCAATACAGAATTCAAAGTGTATTATTAATGAAATAACTGTCATAAAAAAAATCGAATGAAATTTCAAAAATGTTAAAATTAAAAATAAATTCAAAAAATCAAGATGAGAGGGAATGAATTTCAAGAGTAATTTTTGATCTCTTGTCGTTAGTCATTGATGCTTTTAAGTTGATATCATTGTTTTGAAGCGAATGGATCAACTGAATCGGATCTCCCGCCTTGCCGCTTATGTTAACACCTCTATCAACTGACGATGTAAGCATCTTGTCAAAGGTTGCTTTATCTGCAGTTAGCTTTGAGCCGAGAGCAATCGCAAATAAATTTCTTTTCTTGCTCCTGGGAATAACCATCGCCAATAGACAATCAAATTCGGCCCCCCTTCTAGCATCATTGAAAGTAACAATGCTAATCTTGAATTTTAATAAAGCAGCTACACCAGTTTCATCGTCAACACAATGAAATAAAGCTGCATCTCTAAAGTTAAAGGGCAGAGTTGTTGGATTGTTAAACTTCTTGTTATCACCAACGAATGCTTTTGTTTCAAATGATCCTAACTGTGTTAATGGGGAAAAATTGATGATCTCGATGGCGACGCAACACTCTTCTGTGCACGAGGCTAAAAACTCATCAAGCGTTATATTGCTCGCTAAATTTCCAACTCCAATCGTTCGCCACTGTCTAATCATTTCTCCTCGGTTTTAAATGAATTCAAATAAAGCACCAACAATCTAAGAATTAAGAGTAAATCGGCTACTGAGATAAGTAAGCTTTTATTTATATTGAATTTAGCATATGAACATGTTTGTAAAATCGAAGTGAAATAAAATTCAAACATAATTCACTTTTGTTAGACTGATGATTTACATGCTTCAAAATTGTTCATTAATTCATTTCAACTTGTACAGAGTTGGACGAAAATTAACTCACCTTTTTCGCTTCAAAAGGCACTTTCAAAGTTTTAATATGCAATAAAAAAAGAATTTTTAAAAGAAAATGAAAATTATTCAAATACTTTGCTTTTTGAGATTAAAGTTATTATTTAAAAAAATTTTAAGAAAAATTGAAACTTACTCTTAAATAAAGCAAACAAGTTTAAATACTTAAATCTTATTCTAGTGAATTTAAATCGACAAAATTTTATCAAAATAAATTTAAACAACGGAAAATATTTTATGAAAATTATTTAATGCTATAAGCCAAACTTCATAAACTGTTTTAGAAATATTAATTGTATAAGAGCAAAATTACATTACTTGCAGAAGCATTTGTTTGGTTAAACAATGAAAACGAAATTCTACTGTAATGCTTTTCCTATGTGTCTTCTGCCATCATAAGAGGCTCGTTTTTTGCTGGTATATTCAATTTTTAAAAGAAAATCAATCTTTTTATTATTTTTTACCGGCACATAGTATTTAAAAGTTGGAAATATGCATAAATTCGATAAAATTGTAAAATATGCGTGCATACTAGAAAAATTAAGAAAACATGCAAAAAATATGCTGATTTCAGTTGATTAGCACTTGTTTTTAGGTCAAAAACAAATGACATCAAAGTGCACGGAAATAAACCTCGCTATAAATAAATTCATTGCATGAAGTTTACAACTATGATAATTACATTTGA
>NCKU01004918.1:0-11170 GCA_003675995.1 Dinothrombium tinctorium
GCATCGCGTGTACTCTTATTTTTCTGAAATCCAAATTGATTGTCCGACAGAGTTTTTCAAATTTCGTGCTTTTTCGTTTAATGTTTTCTCTCGTTAAATTTTAAGCTTTGCTTCATTTTACTAGTCAAATATTCAATTATTTCTATGATATTTTCGTTGCAATAAAACTTGACCGGAATATTCGCAAACTACTGTAACAGATGGTTGATTGACACTCTTAGTTCTTTTCTTAAACTTCATTTAAATATTATTACTCATTAAACATCATTCATATACATAACCTTAATTTAGATTTTATAAAATTTAATAGTTTACTAATTTTCGATCAACTGATAACTTGAGATCAATTGATTTGTACTTACCTATATGACATTGTGGTAGCTTAATGTAAGATAAGTGCATTTAAAGTTTTGGCACACACTATTTCAGTTGTAAGAAAATTGAGCTTAAATATTATCTTTTAAATTACCTATGAAAGAAGAGTGAAAAAAGTTCAATTCTTGTCTTTTTGAAAATCAACTAAAAAAAAGATTTTGATTCATAAATATTTACGAATATATTATTTCTGTTTACAAAAATTAGCAAATCACATTTTAACGTAGTAGGCAATAAATATTATTCACTTAATTTACTTAATCATGTAGGATGTAAAAAGAGCGAAATCATTCATTCGAAATTTTTTGTAAACAAATAAGTTCAAAATTTCAAAGTTAAAATTTTTTATCTCAAACTAGTCGAGAATTTTTACAATTGAGATATTTTCCTTATCACAATAATTTTCGTTAACGTCACTTAACACTTTTTTGAAATCTATTAATGCGTTTAGCTTGTTTAAAATAATTGCCAAAAATTTTGAAATTGTTTAAATTTATCATTTTCAAAAGCCTTCGCCAAATCTACATTAAATAGCAGCGGCAGGATAGAGCTGTTAAGGTCAGAAAGCGAAAAAACAAATTAGTGATCAAGAGCGATCGAATTAACTCACTGTTAATAAGGCTTTATTATAATTAAGAATAATTTGTTCAAAAGAAGAAACTTTTTGACTTGCTTTGCACACAGAATAGTGAAAAACAAGAGTGCATTTAGTAGCAGTACTAACGTACCAACTTCAATATGAACTATTCTTCGTAATGCAAATACGGACCATTTATTAGTCGTCTACATCTTTCTTCTGCTATGCAAACGGCAAAACATGTTGAAAGCATGAAATTCAAAGTTTACGACCACTCATCTCAGTTACCAAAGTATGAGAATGTGGAATTCATTTAAACATTTAATCTCTCAAAAATTTTATTTTATAATAAAACTGCGTTTAAATAGATAAGTCAGATTATTATAATAGAAATTTCGATATTGTTCGAAAATTTTTGAACAGAGTAAAATCATTTTTTAGGTAAAAAAATTAGATCCGCTCTTTAAATATGTTTTTGAGTTTAAAATTGTGTAATAATTATTAAGCTTATTGTTGAAATAAAAATAAATTAAATAAATAAATAAATAAAGAGTGAAGAAACGAGGTGATAATTTTAAAATATTATTTGTTCATAATAGAGAATGCATGTAATATTTTTAATTAAAAGTGACTAATCGATAAATTTGATGAAAAGATATTTTCCTTTCTAAAGAAATTGACATAAAGGAACGCAATGCTTCTTTCTAATGAATTATTGAATGAATGTTGCTGTCCAATGTGAAAGTTTGCAGATATAATAGATAATAATAGATAATAAATAAAACCAATCGTAGTTGTTATTCAAACTCAAACACTGAAGTAATAGAGTAACGAATCCAAAATGAAAGTAAATGAAGTCAGCTTCTTTTTTAAATAACTTGTTTTAAGTTTTTTTACTTCTTTTCATCGTTCTTAGCAGATCAAAATGGATAATACGAGGAGCGTGAGCGATGAAAATACTATGAAGACTTATAAAAGACGATATTTCATTTTGATGCTTCTTTGCGCTTCAATTTTCACCTCTGCATTCCAAATTTACGAGCAATCTTCAATCGGAGACGTGATTATCAAATATTATGGTGTAACGTATTTGGCTGTCAGCTGGACTGCAATCATGGACACGATTCCGAACATATTTCTTTTCTATCCTCTTGGCAAGTTTATTAATTATTATGGATTGCGTAAAACAATGTTGCTGGCCACATTCTTGTGCGCAATCGGATCAATCATCAAATGCACCGCTCTCAATCGAGACCATTATTGGCTACTTATCATTGCGAAAATAGCTCCATGCTTTTTAAATGTGGTTTTCTTTTATCTTGCGCCCGTTTTGGGAGCAACTTGGTTTAAACCGAGCGAAGCTGGTCTCGTCATTGGAACTTTCAACGCAGCATTTTCACTTGGAGCAGCTTCTACATTTATACTTCCGCTCTTATTCGAGAATGAAAATGTTGAAAAAACCAAAATCTTATTTTTGACTTTATCACTTCTCTGTGTGTTTATATATGCCACATTAGTCTTTTTAACAATTCTTATCGTGGTCGATCAGCCTCCTTCACCACCCAGTTTGGCTGCGAAAAAACGCTCAGAGACCAAGAAGTTACCTTTTAAAGTGTTGATCACTAACAGGAACTTCGTTTTGGTCACATTAATCTCGTTTTTTGTGCTCGGTCTCACTCAAGCATTACCGATTTCGTTAAATCAATCAATATTATCGAACTTCAAAGGAAACGAAAACATTTTATCGCTTGCTGGTACATTATACTTAATTTCAAAATTGTTTGGTGGATTTATTTCGCCTGCAATCGCCAGAAAATATCCAAAATATAAAATTCTTCTGTTATTTCATTTAATTTTGACACTGATATTCACTTTTCTCTACTTGCTAAGTTTATTAATATCATTAGAATGGCTTCTCTATTCATCAATTACTGCTTTAGGTATCGTGTTTTCTGGATTCATCGTTTTGATTATCGATTACGCGGTTGAAGTGAGCTTTCCCTTTCCCGAAAGCATCTCTATTAGCGTAATTAGCATGGCATTTTCTCTATCCGCTTTGATTTTAACGCAACTTATTACAATTTTAGCTGAGCATTTAAACACGTTGAGTTCTTATTTTGTTTTTGTATTGGTTCAATCTATAGCCATTTTGCTTTTAATGTTTCTTACTCGAGAGATGCGAAGACACGAAGCTAATCGTGATGAAAACGAAAATGAACTAAAACTAAATGTTTAATTTAGGAAAATAATTTTCATTTTATCCTTGTAATAAATTTTTTAAATGCTAAGCATGTCTCAAATGATAATCTTGCTTCTAAATTTTGAAACGAGTGATTTCGAAATTTTCATAATCTTGCCTCATTTTTATTTTGTATATATTTTGATCTAATTTCAGTTACATTTGATGATTTGCATAAAAGGGTTTAGTCTTAATAAATAAAAATTTTAATTAAAAAATTTATTCAAACATGTTTTCAAAAAATTCGAAAGAATCTATTCGAAACGCTTAGAAATAAAGTTTTTTCATTCGCTACATTATCACATCGGTTCAAGAAAGATGAATGAGATATTTATATTAAGAATAGGTGCAATAATTTATTTACGTTTCTGATAACTTTGTTTAAATAAAGGACAGAAATGCTCAACTAGCCACGCACTGAGGAACTTGTCGCATTGCAGTCGTTTCACTGATAAGGAAAGGATTTCATTATGATTTTACATTATTATGAAGTAAACAGATTGCACAATAATTTTATTTAATGACGTTTAACAGCAATAATAAAATCATTCATTTTTTCTTTATTAAGCACAGAATTTTATAGAGGTGAGATAAACGTTATCTTTCAAACAAAGAGACGTAAATAAAATTATCCAAGCTTCATTATTTCTCATCAAAAAGCTTCTCAAAAAGCCAAAAATTTAAAAATGAATAACACATTTTTGGTAACTATTCTCTCTACATCATTTTTGGATTCATTGTTTCAAATGCGTTACATTATTAAGTAAGTAAACATTCAAAAATCATTTTCTATTTTTACTTAAAACGCTTAAGCTAATAATCCATGAGCCTTGAGTTTTGATTTTGTTTCATGTTTCTTGAAGCTTTACATGTTAAATTGTACAACTTTTTCTTTACTTGAAAATTCGTTGTTTGTTGTCATTGTTGATATCACATAAAATAATTTAAAAAGTTTTCACTTACGATGACACTGTTGTTTACGAATTTTATTTCGTGACAATATTTCAGCGGCGTAACAGTCAGTCCTCCTCAGGTCAGTTGTTGAGTTAAAACTGAATTGAAAGTGTTTTCACTTTTCGCCGGAAAATGTTTGTTTAGAACAGCGGAGAAAGATTTAACAGTTTTATGAGAGGGGTGAAGTTGAGTGTTTATTTGTAAGGACTGAAAAGATTGTTTTGCATGAGTATTGGTGCTTTTCTTTATTTCCTTTCAAAAAATAAAATGGAAACGAAATATAAATTGAATTTTTAAAATTAACTTTAAGAGTTTTGGTTGCTTGTACCTTAATTTGATCTACCAAATTTAATCTTTGATTGTACCTTAATACCATCGAAATTTTGTTGTAATTGGATGTCGGCATTCTTTTATGGTCATACGTAAAATTCTTAGTCATCTTTTCTATTTTTCAAAAAAAATTTACTTGCGCTAAGCAAAACAAATTTTAAAAGCTCTAAGCGCAAGTGCTTAAGCAGTTTAAGGTTTAAAATTTTTTATCGCCAAAAAGACGTCTTAATTTTACAATTGATTTTCATAATTTTTGATACTAAATAAGATATGATATTTTGCATTTTCTTTATTTATTTTAAAGTCAAAAATTACCTCATAATCGCTGTTTTCGATTTCAACGTTTAATATTTCCCAAGTTAAGAAGTATTCCTTATTTGAAACATGAGGATCGGATTCGATCTTGAAATTTAATGTTCGTTATGAATTACAATTTTAAATTTTTATGACGCTTTTCTCATTTAAAAAAAAAGTTATTTAATCAGTCGCACGTTTACGACATTTCGACTCAGTAGTATTTGAACAAAGCTCTTTTTTTATCAAAAAAAATCAAAAACTAAAAATTTTGATTGAGTTTTACTGATTTTTTTTAACTTATCATATTGAGCGGATTTCGTGATTTGCTGATTTAAGGTAAGTGTTGACGAGAAAAATATGTAATAATTCAATTATTATAAATGTATCGTACGCTTTAGTACAAAGCTGTATTAAATAATGAATCTAAATATGCAGCTTTAATCGTAATTAATGATTTTTGAAATTCTATTTGATAAGAAATTTTAGGCTATTGTAAAAGTTATTGTTTTCATGAATCCCTCGTTTCAAGGAAAAAATTTCTTCCTACCTCATAATAATGGTAACATCTTTTTTATGAATTCTTCGTTTTTCGAACAATTTTTTTTCCTGAACAAAAAATTCATAAAAACAAGGTTCTACTGTATTTACTCTCAAGGGTAGCATATTTAATTCTATTAAATTTTTTTTCAAAAAACATATTCAATGACAAATCAAACAGCATTGATTGTATCGAGAGCATTTATTGAAATCAAAAGCTTGACATTTCAAAAATTTATTTTTTAAAAAACTTTTTACGAGTAAAGAAGTAAATTCAATTTGATGATACTTTATATAAATGGCAATAAAAAATGTTTTTCGGGACCCAATGTAAGGTATTTTTTCGACTAAAATAATTTTTCAAATTTTTGTTGTAAAAACGGGTTGAAAGTTGTAAATTTAGTTTATTTATATTTTAAATCAACAAATTAGGTATGCTTAATGCTGTTTTAATATAATTAAATAAAGGCAGTGAGCTAAATAGTTTATTCAAAAGAAGTTAAGATCAATTTTCACTTAATAACATCTTTTAATTTTTATTTCATGAAAGCACAATTTTTAAATGACTAATAAATTTGAGCTTACAGAAATTAAAAATGTTTTTTAGACAATAAACGAATACATAAGAAACATAGCGCGTATTCCTACCCGAAAAATTAACCGAATTAAGAAATTACGGTCATTTAAGAGAAATAAAGTTGTTTAATCAATTCATGATGTCAAAAGTTGTGCTTCTTGCCTAGATACAGTTACGATGAGTATTTACATAGCTCACCGTAAAATTTTAAATCAAAATAAATTATAAATTATGAATTTTTATGAACTTGAATATTGTATAAACTTCTTGCGTGGACTGTTTATTTTTGAATTGCTTTAATTTTAAAAATATTTTACAATCATTTCCTATTTAATATATGATATTGAATTAATTTGTAATACGAATGTTTATGCAGACTATTTTTCATTTTTTGTTTGTTTGTTCGGTGAAATTCAATTCAATTTGCACTTTTGCTTTTATTGTTTCTCATTAACACTTGGCCCTTTCATTCAATTTGTCAACATTATTGAAAATTACCTTTTGTGTCATTTGCACAATTTTTTGTTAATTTTCGCAGATTCTTATCTCATCAAAAATCTCAATTTCTACGTTCCTATCCCAGAGATAAAGACTAGAGACTAATAATAACTGCAGACTTGAGAAAGCGATCTTTTTGATAAATCGTAATTCCCAACTCACTTAATTGGAAAAATTTTATTAATTGTGAAAATGAACAAATTCGGCAACACCCAAATCACTCCGCACATATTCTTTGATGTTATAATGCTTAGCTTTCGGGCACCGAAAAAATTAGATTCTGGTTAGAATTGGTTCGAAAAAAATTGGCGTTGAAATTAAAATCATCTACTCAAAAAAAAAGTGAGATCGCCAGTCATGATGATTTCAATTTTAAAGATTAGAATTTTAAATGTTATTTAAAGAAAGTTAAATATGTAATTTGTAATTGTAATATTTTCGATTAGATTATTTTTTAATTTATCGAGAAAAATTTAATCTCGAATTTCTCACGTTTTATGATTTACTTGACATAATTTCTATAACAAATGTTGAGACATTGTATTATTAATTGTTGAAGCATCTTGTTTGCTTTCGCTACGCTTTTGAAAATTATGGGAAAAATAAACTTTTAATTACATTTTCAGGCTCAAAAAGTAGGTGCTGACATCAAAGGATTCGTTCAAATTATTTTGAAGATGACGGATTTCACTTATTTTCACAAATAATAATCTGTGTTGAAAATGAGTCTATACGTGTATCACAATTTTTTTTTCTCAAAGTCAGGCTTATCGCACGAGCAGTAATTGTTTTACAAAATGGAATATGAAAAATGAGGAAGGAAAATGAACAGGAAAAAATGAGGAAAAAAGGTAAAAATTTTTCACAAAATTTTGCTTATGGAAAACTTCATGTTATTTCGACGTTTTTATTTTCATTGCTTTTGTTTGATAATAATTTGTTCCACTTTGGTTCTCAACTATAATAAGAATAACTTATCTATGATACGCATTTGTAGAAAGTTTCATTTCTTTTTAAATATGAGAAGGGGCTCAAATTTAATCGCGAATATAGGTATGTCTCCCATAGACTTAATGTTAATTTTTGTAAAATAATTTCTGTTCACGCGATAAGCTGGGCTTTGAGAAAAAACTGTGATACACGTATAGACTTATTTTTTGCATAGATTATTATTTGTGAAAATAAGTGTAATCCGTCATCTTTAAAATAGAATGTTGAACAAGTCCTTTGATGTTTCTAACAAAGCAAGATTTTCGATTCTCTAACACATTCTACAATCAAATAAACTTTTTTATATATCAAATACAATGAATTTGGTAATCTAAAATTAATATTTTTTCTTTGTGTGGAAGCTGTTTAAAATTTTTCGAAATTTTTAAAGTTGACTTATTGAGTAATAGCTGCATGCAAATTTTAATTTTTCTCACTACCTAAAACATGCAAAATTTGCTTTGATTAAAGGTTATGCTTGATCATTATCTGTAAGTTTTTTAAATTTAGTAAATGAAGAAATTTTTTATGAACTTTTTTTTAATAAAATATTTTGCTTATGCTTTCTCCTGTTATGACGATAAAAGTAAAGTCATTCAATTAACTAGTGAGTAGAAAATATTTTTCATTCGAGTTGTTTGTTAAGAATAAAATATTAAAACGTGTCCTCTTAATTCACTTTAACTTAAATTCATTGAATTTGAAACTTATTTTTAGAAACATTTTATCCTTCACGATCATTCATCTCTTCATCAATTTTCGACTATATCGAGTAAAATTTTTCAAAAGTTTTCTAAAAATTCAATAAAATCAAAGCAACAAACTTATTAAAAATAATTGCGAAAAGTTTTTGATCTCGATTTTCTCACGATTTCGCTTGACATCATTTTTCACATTGCACTTTTGAATTAATCTATTATAGATGTTGAGGCATTGTATCATAAATTGATGCGTTTCAATATTCTTTTCATAGTTACCATCGTTACAAATTTAAAAAATAGCAGAAAAACATTTTTATTTACTTCGATAAGCAAGTGCTGTTGTGGAAAATCAGATTAATATTTGCAGTGTCTACTTTGAAGTTGATATAAGTGAGTGAAAAAAATTTAAGGATCATGTTTTATTTATTTAAGATTAGTTTTGTTATAAAGCTTTACCTTGATAACGAATTTGAATAGTTACTTTATAGAACTTTTTTGATTTCACGATTCCTTATCTGTTTATTTACTTTCGTACTTATCTCTAGAATTCTTTTCAAAAAGTTTGAAAATCGTATAAAAGTTGAGGCTTGCTACAAATAATTTTCACATTTAAATTGCTGCTAAATTAAAAATTACAAAGTTCGTTATAATAAAAATTTCTAATTTGTTCTCAGAGGATAAAGAATGGATGAAAAGATGAGTTCAGCGGATGAGAATACCAAGAAGACCTATAAAATACGATACGTTATTTTGACACTTCTTTGTGCTTGTACTTTTACTTCTTCATTTCAACTTTACGAGCAATCTTCGGTCGGCAACGTGATAATAAATTATTATGGTGTAACTTATGTCGCTGTCAGTTGGACAGCACTCTTGAACACGATTCCGAACATTTTTCTCTTCTACCCGATCGGGAAGTTTATTGATTATTATGGATTGCGGAAAACAATGGTTTTGGCAACGTTGTTCTGTGGAATTGGATCAATTATCAAATGCTTTTCACTGAATCGAAATCATTATTGGATACTCATTATTGCAAAAATATTTCCCAGCTTTTTTAATGTAGTCTTTTTTTATCTCGCACCGGTTTTGGGAGCCAGTTGGTTTAAACCGAACGAAGCTGGACTTGTCATTGGCATCGTCAATGCAGCATTTGCTGTTGGAGCAGCTGCTACGTTTTCACTTCCTCTTCTCTTTAAGAATGCAAGTATTGGAGAGGTCAAAAATTTATTTTTGATTTTGTCACTGGCCTGTGTATTTATATATGCCACAATAATTTTCATGATAATGCTTATCGTTGTCGATAAACCACCTACACCACCGAGTTTGGCTGCGAAAAAACGCTCTGAGACCAAGCCGTTACCTATCAAAATATTGATCACAAATAGAAACTTCATTCTGGTCACGCTGACAACATTTTTTGTGCTCGGCTTCACTCAAGCGTTTCCAATTTCTTTAAATCAGTCAATATTAACAAATTTCAAAGGAAATGAAAAGATCTTATCACTTTCTGGTACATTATATTTGATTTCAAAATTTTTAGGTGGATTTATATCACCTACAATCGCCAGAAAATATCCAAAATATAAAATTCTTCTTGTTCTTCACTTAATTTTTACAGTGATCTTCACAATGCTTTATTTATTAAGCTTATATTTATCGTTAGAATGGCTTCTCTATTCATCAATCACTGCTTTAGGTATCGTCTTTTCTGGTTTCATCGTTTTAGTCCTCGATTATGCTGTTGAAGTGAGCTTTCCATTTCCAGAAAGTATATCGATTAGTTTTATATACTTGTCATACTCTGTATCTGCTTTGGTTATAACTCAAATTGTCACAATTTTAGCTGAGCATTTAAATACATTAAGTGCTTATTCTACTTATGTATTTGCTCAGGCAATAGGCATTCTGCTTTCAATGTTTCTTACCCGAGAGATGAGAAGACAAGAAGCTGACCGCGAAGAAAATGTTGTCCAAGTAAAATTTTAATCCAAATACATATTTTTAAAAGTTAAAATAAAAATTTAATCTGTTCATCATGTCTAAATTTCTTAACATTAATAAAATGCAGTAAATAAAATACAGAAAAAACATATTTGAAAAACAGTATTTTTTATATTGTAAATACAGTACAGAAAATACCTCGAGAAATATCTGATAATTAGTTCGCTTGCATCATACACTCTTGCCCAAAAAGCATTTATTTATGAATTGTGGTTTTGTTTATTTTTAAAATGGATGAGTTTATGAATATTTTTCAATATTCACTGAAAATTTTCGAAAATTAGAAATGAAAAATAAAATTTTACTGAAACATAAGCGAGACAAGCGTATCAAAATTCTTGATTTCATTTCATTTCAATTTTCAAGTTCAGTCAGATATTTACGTGATATTAAAGAAAAGTTAAGTGCATCATTTTATCATTTTCTGAAAAATATTTTAAAATTAAGTGTTGGTTTTAAAAATTAACGAAATTCAATAATCTTAATCTCCAGTTCAATTGTTTAAAATTGAAATGAAATTCAAGTTTTAAATGAGTTGAAAATATTTAAAATTACTTACTTTAAATAGAATTACAATTTTAAAATGCAGTTGCTCAACTCGATTTAGCTTATTTTCTTTAACGTAAAATTGTGTGGCGTTATATCCGACAACTTATTATTAAATGGATAATCTTATTGTCAGTGTTACTATTTTAATATCTCTTTATTATATCGGATATTCATTTCGAATATCTGCCTGTTGTTAATTTAACTTCTTAGAGAATAAAGAATGGATGAGAAGATGAGTTCGGCATTTGAGAATACTATGAAGACTTATGCAAGACGATATCTCATTTTGATGCTGCTTTGTGTTTCTACGTTCGCTTCATCATTTCAACTTTACGAACAATCCTCAATTGGAAACGTGATTATCGCGTATTATGGTGTAACCTTTGAAGCTGTAAGCTGGACAGCACTCTTGAACACGATTCCGAACATATTTCTTTTCTATCCTATCGGAAAGTTTATTAATTATTGTGGTTTACGTAAAACTTTGTTGTTGGCCACACTCTTGTGCGCAATCGGATCAATCATCAAAAGCACTGCTCTCA
>NCKU01004920.1:0-11167 GCA_003675995.1 Dinothrombium tinctorium
GGATCCCGTACGTTGAAATTTGTTAACTATACTAAAAAAGAGCGAACGGCGCGTGTTTAATTTTGATCCGCATAATACCGGCAAACTTCGCATAATTATCGTTACCTTTCAATAGTCCGCTGTTGAGGCGCGTCGCCGGTTTTGAATTCTTTCTTGAATTCTCGCTGAAGTTTCTTCCAGTTGCGGTCTAAATGAATCCAATTCATTGCGATCCACACGCGTTGTTCTAAAGGCCACGACATTTCTCAACCCGACGTCGGTAATTAAAAAAACACGTTTTAAATAAAATTTAAATATTTGCTTTAAAATGCAAAATGAAAATAATTAGGAACCGTTAATTAATTACCGCGCGCGACGTTTATACTTTTTGCAATCTTTTAATTTCCACCCTGTAGTTGAAAAATGTGACTTCAAACCTACAAAACGTTCATATAAAAACGTTTTACAGAGACCCATATTTATGATTTTAGTAAACTTATTGTATTTTCGATTCTAATATTATTTTTAAAATAAATTAAAAGAATGCACATTTGTGTGACGTTTTGTGATATTTAAAGCATGTTTTGCGCTGTAAGAAACTTTTTTCTGTCCCCAGTAGTATGAATATGTTTAAAATGTATTACCTTAAGTTTTAAAACTTATGCTGAAGATAAATATCAAAAATCTTTAAAATTAGGTATTTCTAAAAATCGAATATTTTATTTTATAATTTAACTTAAAACATGCTCTTGTGCTTAAGAATTTCTTTACAGTTTAGACGCTCAAATTGAGCTTATGATTTTTTTTGTTAATTAGAAAATTCCGGAATTTTAACCTTTTTATATTTAAGAAATTGAATCCTAAATAAAATTCTTAAGAAAACTGATGCTCTTTTGATTTTTTCATGAATTCTGTTATTAAAGTTGGCTTATGATTTTGTTATATTACTATAAATGCTTTGATATATTGTGACGCGCACATACCAAGGCTCAGCGAATCAACTATTGCATTTCGCTATCACGATTGCAAATAAACACGATTTCAACCTAAAGATTTGATTAAATAATCCTTGAATTCCAGTGCTCAGTTACGGCAAAAATAAACTTTTGAGTTATTTGCGAAACATTTCGCGAAGTGTTTATTCGATCAAAAACGCTGTATGCGAACGTATCTGATAATCGTTTACCGATTGATTCTTTCACCTCTTTTTGCTTAATTCGAAAGCGAATAATAAATGATTATTATTATTATTCACTTTTATGCGTAAGAAATTTTCTCTCGTTTTTAAAAATATTTTTTTAATATTTTTTTCTTATATTTTACAAGAGAAAGAAGTAAAGAAGAATGTAAAATGATGAATTTAGTGTAAAATAGATCAATGGTAAGAAAAATATCAATTTTATGAATATTTTTCAATTATATCAAGTAAGTGTTTAACGAAAGGTCGATCAAACAACGTATTGCACGGACTACGCGGTGTTGATGTTAAACTCGAACCAGAGATGTTGCGTTTCGGTTGACGATTGATCATCGATAAAATTGAATTCTAGTGAAAAATATGGAAAGGAAATGATTAATTTTTGTTAATGAATTCTGAAATAATTAGCATGAGAAAGAAAACTAGGAAAATAGTGAAATTATTGAATTTAAGCTAATAAAATATTTCAAATAGTAAGAAAAAAGCTAAATGATTATCATATAAATCAAGCAAATAATAATTTTGATGTATCAAAGCGATAAATGTTCAAATTTTCAAGAGAAAAACTTGAAATAAAGCAGAAAATTCATTGTGAATACATACCAATTCAGTCTTCAACTCTCGATGTATCATTTTTCTTTCTCTTTCCTTAAGTGAAGCACAGAATTTTGCGAGAATTGCGTTTGAAATGAGTAGCGAAATACTCATTTCTAATATAAATGGTAGTTGCTGTTTGACATTTTCGCTCATTGCGTCCGAACCAAATTCACATTTTTCATTCTGCCGAAGAGGTAAGTTCAGAAGAAAAATATTAAATCTGAACAAGCATTGCGTTCATTCTTACCTTATTGATAAAACGGATGCAGAAACTTAAGCAGTATAAAAGTGATCCAAAACTAGTCGTTTTATTTGGATCGATGTTCGGTGTGCTAAAACTGGTATCTAACTGCAATTGTACAGAATTGCTAACTGGTTGTAAAGAAAGTGCGTCCGCAACACTCGGATTCACTTTATGCAAGAACGTTAAGCAATAAGCTAAAAGCTGAAGAAATGATTGCTGAACTTCAGGATTTAACTGAGTTTGTGATTCGTTTTCGACCGAATGCGAACGTTTCAACGTTTTGCTTCCTCTCTCATCGCTTTGAACCTTTTCTCCTGAAAATGATATCGACAATTGCGACATGTTTGCCAACGAAAGCGATGAAAATGGATGATTTAGTGCATATTGAAGTAAATTGGGTCTAATTAAATAAGCAATAACTGAGTGACATGTTTTGGACACTTCGATCACAAGCTTATCGTATGAATATTTGTGCTTCGCTATCCATACAATTCTAACACTAACTAACACGGAGAGAAATGACATTATGTGATTCGCTGTTTCAAGCGCTGTCAAAGATGGCGATGTTCGCAAATCAATTAAACATCGTTCAATTTCATGCACATGTGTGATAAGAAATGCTACTGCTGTATCAGCGAAATAATATTTCAAAGAAAGCAAAAGCGATGTATTTAGTTTTGTTGTCAACTCAAAAAGTTTTAACCACGAAAAGTTCGCTTCTTTCGAAGTTTGCAATTTTGGATCTTTGTAAGAAGACTGTAGCGCCGAGGTTATTTCTTCGGTGACATTGGCAAGTTGCAACATGTCGGCGATTGATGAGTTTGACAACAAAATGAATGTTGAAATCACAGTTTCCGCCAGACGAAAGCCGATGTTTCGTTTGATTAGCGTACACAACAAGCGACTTAATGACTCAATTAACATCTCATTCTTAATAACATATAATAACACCTTTAAATCGGGAATGATATTGATGAGATATTCAAAAACTGATAGAGTAACCACTGTTAATCGAAATTCATTTTCATTATTTGATAACAACATCTGCTTCTCCAAAATTCGCAAAGAATACTGAAACAAACCAGACCATGGCAAGAACCAATCTTTGAAGCTTTCGCGCACATCTTCTTTCTCGTCAGAAAAGATTTTCAAAGTGATGCACATAAATGTTTGCAGTGAAGTAAGAAATCCAAATGTCAAGGTTTCTTTTAACTCATTTGCTATGTATAGAATTTCTGTTGTTACTTTAATCCATTCGTCGCCCGATTTTATTGCTGTCTTCATCCATTTTCTTAACACAAACACTAAAGTATCAGCCAAGTGTGACAACAAAGAATGATTGAGTTCTTTTTTCTGTCGTATTTTAAAGTCTAAACTCGAGACAATGTTACTAACGATTAAACATTTTGTTTCAACAGAAAGTTGGAAGGGCTCGAACTAAGAAAAGAGTTGTTAATAAAATGTTTTCTTTTATAAATTTCACTTACTTTTGATAAAGAAACAAGAAAATCTCTCCAACTTTCAAAAAAGAAAGAAACATCATTTGTATCGTTAAGTTCATTGCTACATCCGGCAAGTAATTGGTTCGAAATCTTCTTCAAATTATCTTTTTTCTTCAAATCCTCAAATATTTCAGTGAGTGATGTGTCAAATGATTCCTTATTCAATTCTTTCACTAAAAATACTTCTCGTGCTAAAATACGCAAAACATAACCGCAAACTTTTTCATCAAACTTATCTTCATCAGTTAATAAAGGAAAACATAATAATTTCCACATATTATTGGTCTTCTTCAATGAATTGATCGCTAACAAATGTGATTGAAGCCAGAAAGTATACAAGAATTTGATTGAAGCAGCTTGTAACTCTGGAGGGCAGAAATATTTCTGATTCATTTTCTCTTCTAAAATTTCAAGAACAGTTTTTAAGCAGCTGCTCGTTTCTTCTGAATTGTTGTTGTCTCCATCAATGTTTAAAAACATTTCAATAAGACCAGGTTGATGCTTGATACAGGAAGATAAAAAGTCCAATATGGCCACCTTCAATCGTAGATCCTCAGTAACTGCTTCTAATCTATACAAAAAATGATCTTTGACTGACTCTGCTTCAGAACCTAGGCAAGCAAGAAGCGACATTGGAAAATGTTTAGAAAGCCGCTTTAAAAGTGTCACGGCAAGAGTGGCTAAACGCAAATCATGATGTTGAAAGATATAATGCGAAAGCACAAGTACCATATTTGGTTTCGATGGATTAGTTGAAAATAATGATTGTTCAATGGCTGATGCACGCAAATTTGAGGTTGAGGAGTTTTCTTTTTCTTGCAAATAAAGCAAGCGACTCAAAACTGATAGCGATTGTCGCACCATTTTGATCATAAAATTTTCAATTAAAACAACATCAGATCCTGTATTTTCAACAATACGTCGCACTTCAGTTTCACCACTCACTATAATTTCGAGCAGCGTTGCACCAGCGGAATTGTTTAATAGTGAGAGCTTGCAAACTTTGACAAGAGTTTGATATTTTTCATTGTGAGAGTTAAGCGAAAGTGTATTCTGAAATATTTTCAGGCAAAGGTAACCAATAAGCTGTACATCTCTGCTTTGATTGTATTTCCAACGTTGATGAGAGGGGAAAATTTCACTCACAACATGAATCAAAGGAGCCAAATACGATGAATCTTTCAAAGCGCAAGATACACTCAAGAGCTTCAAATAGGAGCAGCAAAGTTGATATTCGCCAATTATGCATTCTTCAAAAGCAATTATTTCACCAACTTTAGATGCATTAGTATCGTGACCAGAAACTATAGAAGACTCATCTTTTGTCAATCCAATCATGTATGGAAAAAATCCACTTTCAGTTATGAATTCCCATACTCTAATGGCAAAATTATCATCATTAGATACAAGTATGCCGAATAATTCAAGCAAAGCAGCGATGTACAAACGTGGCACGTGCGGAAATCTAGTGAACAAACGAAATCCTTCAAAACAAAGATCAATAATAGACGCAATCTTTCGCGAAAAACAAGAGGGTTCTGTTTCGATTATTTTTGAAACTAATTTGGTAATTAAAATTAATTCGTCGATTGAGTTTTCGTCTACAGCAGCATAAAAGCCACGAGTAATTAAATTGAGTCGTTCACTATAAATATGGGTAAATACAACAAATGCATCGATTGATATATTTTGCCATTCAATCACATATTTAGAGCTATCATTGTTTCTTTGCTTCAATCGTCCGGTAGCATCTTTTTTGATGATCAATTTCTTGTTTCCAAATAAAAATCTATCTTTACTTGAAATGAAAATTGACTGTTCATTAGTTGGTATAAGTGAGGATGAAGAAACATCGACAATTTCCAAATAAGTGTCCAAATTTGAAAGTTCTTGTATAAGCATTTCACAAGATTTAGTTTCCATCAAAGAGCAACATAAGCTCAAAAAGATGTTTAATGATTGAGGGAAATTTTCTCGAGATTTCTTAAATGCTATCCAAAGCCCATTATCTTCACGATTCTTTAAAAGTTGAGTCGCAACGTTTTCATCCAAGAAGAGAGAGTTTAAAATATCGTAAAGAATTTCCAAACGATTCTCAGCAAAATCTAAACCATATATTAAAAATGAGACAGAAAAAAGATCAGCAATGATGTTTTTTATGATACTCTCGACAGTAGTTCCCCTCATGTCTTCAAATAAATCAAACTTAAGTTGCTGATTAATGTAATCGAATAATTTCAAATTTAAAGCCGTTGTTCCCAAATGTTTTATTAAATTAGGAGAAGGTTGTTCTATTCCAGGTAAATTCCAACTTCTCACTAACATCCAAGATAAGAGAATAGGAGCATATGGCTGTAAAGAAGCTGTTAAAGATAAAATTTTATCATCCAACTGCCTAAATTTTTCTTGATTTTGCAGCAAATAATGATCGTTGAGATCTTGTTCCATACATTTATAGAATGAATCTAATTGCAAACATTCAACGATAATCATAGATTCTAAAAATCCGACAAATTTCAAACAAGAATCAAGGTGAGCATCCCTCGATAAATGAAAAGTTTTTTCAAACACTGGTTTCGCGGTGAACCCATGGATTTGAAATAATTCCAATAATTCGAGAACATTTACGATAGTGGGATCGACATTTTGAAAGTACAACAACAAAAGCTGCAGAATTTCCGACTGCTCTTTCACATTATTTTCTATCCATCTGTTAACAATCGATTCGCTTATGTGAAAGCCACTATTGTTCCTGTTTGGCGGTTGAGCGAAAATACATTCTTTAAATTGTGCAATTAACTGAGAAAGAAGTCGATCCTTAACGTTTGAATTATTTAGGAAGTCGTTAAAAATTTGTTTATATGGATGCTCACTGTCCTGTTTCCAATTGCTAATGATTTGCTTCAAAGAGAAAAGTGCAAATAATCGTTCACTGTAATAGAAATCCCAAAGCGTGTTTAGCAGCGTTTGCATACTCTTTTCGCTGTTGAAGAAAAGTTTGATACTTTTCGGTGTACCTTTGTATTCATAGAGAAGATACGATAAAAACAATTCGTAAGCTTGTAAGGGTTCAATTTCCAAAAGCGACGCTAATTTTTGAATGAATTCGGCGGAGATTTCTTCGATATTGTTTTGCTTTAAAATATCGTTCACTTCGGAAACGCTTTTCGCTTTGCATTTGTTGTAATACAAAATGCCATTGATTAATTTAGATGCGTTCGTTGAGAGTAATGAACCGATGAATTCTTTGCTTTTCAAAAGCGATGTGCCCGAAAGCAGCACCCAAATGTTGCGCGACGATCTGAGCGTACGATTGAAAGCGTTTTGAGTAATTCGCTGAACGCGATCGATTCAATACTTACTGAGGTACGATTGAACTCATCCTCTTGATACAAACTCGATTAATTTGTTCCTTTTTCGCTGTGATTTAAAAAAATGAAAACAAAAAATAATCGAATTCAGTTTTGCGGCTTTTCACACATTCAAAATGTTTGCTGAGGTGTCGTTCATTAATTACGCGTCCGATTCTAACGAGGAATCTATCTTTTGTGCCGTTCCCGATTTCAATGAAACTTGGTATGCAGATAGAACTTCATTAGTGTATTAAGAATTATCCTCATTATCTCGTTATATAGCACATAATGATTTAAAACATTTAAAACAAATCGAGTGAGAATCGGTTGAGATTTAGGCCCGCAATCGAAAAAAAAAATTCGCCATAGACTTAAAGTTAAAGTTTGCACGCGAATAACTTGCTTCATGCGCGAAATTAGCACCTATGATGGGGATAATTCTTAATACACTAATGAAGTTCTATCCGCATACCAACTTTCATTGAAATCAGGAATGGGCACAAAAGAAAGATTCCTTGTAAGAAATGTTTGTGTTTCAATGTTGTAGTAAAAATGTTTTCACGATTAATTTAAGCAAATTTGCTTAATTAACGATAACAAGAAACTGCAAAATAAAACAGAAGGTTAAGCAATTAAATGAGTAACGCCATAGTTTTTCACAAGTAAGCAACTTGATAAGTTAGTACAATAAATACAATGGACAGAAGTAAATGAAATAATACACAACTAAAAAGAGTAATTAATTGAAAATGTTTCATAATTTCTATTTTTCTAAGAGGTGTCTAATGCTGGTGTTATAATTTAGTTTGAACTCCATTTTTCATGCTTATTTCTAGTTTTACTAGGTTTTTAACTTCATTTTAATTCAGTTTACGAGATGATTGCTTGGAAAATTCAGTAAGAAGACTTGACTGTAATTATCAAATACAGAAATGATAAACAAATAGTCAAATAAAATTAAGTTAAAAATTTAAATTTGGTCATATCAAAATCTAGCTGCTTTATTTCTTTAAAAAAATAAAAATTAAAATAATTTTAATTAGATTAAAGTTAATGAAATTTTAAATTAACAAAAAACCATTTGATCTAACCATATTTATATTTTAGAGCTTGTGATATTTACAAACTTTATAAAGCCTTTGGAGTTTTATATGGGATACGAGTTAAACTCAAGTCAAAAAAATTGAGCTACAATGAATTTATGGAAAAAAGCGAGAAACTCAATTTTAAAAATTTTTTTAGGACATAATTTTACAAATATTTGTGAATTAAAAACGAATAAATGCAGACATTATTTTAAATTGTCATTAAAAGACATTGGTAAATCTATGAACCAGTTTTCCATGATTATGTTGCATGCTAGAAAAAGTAATATGAGCCTTGGAATTTCTTATTTCCTCAAAAAACATATGTTCACTAACTCACGAAGATAGCGATCAAGCGATCAATTAGCAGTTCTCTCTTCGTTTTTAACTCTTTTCAGATTTGTTTTAGCCATTTTTTAGTAAGTTTTACTACTTGTCTTAGCATTTTAATCTTAAATTCAGTGCGAACAGCACAAAATAAGCGGAAAGTCACTAACTTTTCTTAGTCGAGTATCTGCTGAAGAATTGTACTTACTTTGGAAAAGTCTGAAAAAGTATTTGTTAATCAAATAGAGGCGTTGGCGAGTGTTATCTGAATTCAAGTGAGGTAATTGATAACCGCGAGGCTAAAATTGATTAAGAAATATAATTGAATTGTTAAAATTATGGAACTAAAGCAAATAGTTTTAATTTTTTATCTCTTTTTTTCC
This sequence comes from Dinothrombium tinctorium, assembly GCA_003675995.1. Classification (NCBI taxonomy): domain Eukaryota; kingdom Metazoa; phylum Arthropoda; class Arachnida; order Trombidiformes; family Trombidiidae; genus Dinothrombium; species Dinothrombium tinctorium. The sequence goes on from NCKU01004920.1 coordinate 8,669, forward strand.
ACTTTCACAAGTAATCGAATTTAATATTTTATAAAATTATAGAAATATTTTTTTTAAATTATAGAAATGTTAATTTGGACATTTCTGATTCTCCAATTTCAGGCCGGGGTAAAATACGTGTATAATTGAGAAATTTTAGCTTATGATTTAATCACAAAAAACAGATGGCGAATACCACTAAGATTCAGAACTTGAAGCTGATGTTTCTCCGTCTCCTGTAATAATTGAAAACATTTGGGATTTTATAAATATTTATGAGACTAATTGGACAAAACTTTGTACTAAGCGACCAGATTTGAGAATAAAAAACAGCAGGCTCCAACAACGTTGTGAACAGAGCGGAATAAAGGGTGAAGCAAAGATTTCTGGTAATGATTTGTTCGGTTTAGAAAGGGAGTTGGCGCAACCATTTCAACCTAGCGATTGCTTTAGATGTCACAAAGGTTGTTTCCAATATTGCACAAGAAACAGAAAATCACTGTTCTTCATATGCTGTCTTACTTGCGGAACTTCCAGAACTCATCGTTATAAAATATTGACTGGCGCCTCGGTTCATTTCTTTGACAAGAATTTTAAATTACCCATAAGAATAACAGTAAAGGGAGCGAAAACGGAAATAATAGATGCTAACAATAAAAAAGTCAAATTCCATATCATCGATAGTGATGAGATCCAATAAGCTATGAGGGCAATGGAGAAACAATGTCCGAAGCCTTGGCCACGACCATGGATTCAGGATTAAAACGAACTTTATGTTTAGATAATCAATAAAAAATCAATGAAAACTCGAAGAAAAATTGAATTTCGAAACTTCGATGTAATAAAAATAATTTTTTAAATTTTCAAAGAAGCTGATCGATTGCTAATTTAATTCGATTTAATTTAAGAGAGCAAATTTTAAATTGTGAATAATTAAATAATTTTTCTCAAATAAAGCATTGGTGTGATAATGATTCATTAAAATAGAGATCACCGCGATAATAAAAAACTCATTTGTCTTAAAATAATTAAACAATAAAATTACAATCGTTAAAAATTCAGTTTTTCAAAATAATAAGTTTTATTTGATTGTGATTTGCTTCTGTGTATTTCTTAGCTTTCGCTCACTAATAATTAATCAGAATCGAAGCCAAACGCAAACAAATTAAATCGAAATCAATTAGAAAAATAAAACATTAGAATTAAGCGAACACAATTTGGTTACATTGGGACTGCTATGCAACAAATGAAAACTACATAGTGACAGCGAATTAGCGAAAAGTCTGAGTAAACTTAAGATTTTGTAAGCAATTAAAATATTAAATTGTTTGATTTGATTGAAAATCATTATTCAATAACTATTTATACAAAAGTTGAATCAATAGAATGAAAGATAAAACATTAGAAAATTAAAGTAAAACAATATTCAGCTAATAAGGCGCCTTAAATCGACAAAATGAAAAATGAGGTTTGACAATAAAAATAATTCAAGGTTTGAGTAACTACTTTATATACGAGTAAAGTTCGAACTAAATTTTTGTTTGTTATTCACACGCCTTGTTTAAATTTCAATTCAGTAAATTTATTATGTTGAAATTTTTATTTGCACGAGACCATATTGGAAATATAAAATATCAATGGATTTCAGAAGAAATGTTTACACTTTACACATTCAATGAGAAAAATTGTCTGAATTCATTGCTTTTTGAATTCATTTTTTAATTTTAGCGTTGCCTTGGTTGATTTACTTTAATTTAGCAGTTGTTCAAATAGAAATTTAGAATAAAAACTTTTTGAATAAATTACCTTACATTTTACTTGAAAGTTGAAGTTTGATAAGTTTAGATCAAAATGAAATTTTCTGTTTCGCTCTGGTTTGTCATACAATTATGTTTGGTCGTTTTCTCCATTTCTCAAGATCAAAATGCGTTTGAAAAGTGTGAAAAAGAAGATAAAAGTGTGAAAGAAAATTGCACCCCTAATCGAAGTGATCGAGCAAAATGCGAAGAATTAATTTTAAAATCGAATTCTAAAGCGTGCGAAGACCTTAAGAAAATTATGGAAAAACATCGCAAATGGGAGAAACTATTAGATGATTGTTTGAAATCAGATACGAATGTAAATGATGCATGCTATCAAATGATAAAGAATCAAAATTACACTTTAAGTGATCCGAAGAATTGTGATGATGCTATGCAAAGATCAAAGAGTGAAGCGTGTAGAGTGATTGTCGAACAAAAAAGAAAATTGAAGGAGTTAGACGAGAAAGTTATAAGAGAAAAAATCAAATGTCACAAAGAAATTGGAGCGATTTGTGACTCGCCAACACGTGGAAAAGATGAAAGCGAAGAATCGTATCGAGAAAGATGGATTGAAGCAAGCAAGAAATGTACCGAAGCGGTTAAGAAATCGAGTTCGCCTGCGTGCAAAGAATATCTCAAACATGTTGATAAACTAAATAAATATGAATTAGAAGTCGACTAAGAGATCAAACGAAAATTGATTCATATTATTTTCACG
>NCKU01004921.1:0-11167 GCA_003675995.1 Dinothrombium tinctorium
AAATTAAATCGACACACGAAAAACAATTAAATTTGGAACAAACATTTTTTTTCGGAAACTGTTCATTTTCAACAATTTCCCTCTCAGACACTTTTCCTGTGTTCCTTTCTTAAAAAGTGATTCCTACACAAGTAATACACAAATTGCTTGCGAAATAAGCAAACTAACCTAACTCAGAAATCGTAATCGGAAACTCAAACTAGTCGAAAAATAATGGTCAAAGATTTGTACACTTTGAGAATTAATTCATTTTCAGAAAGAAGACGATTCGCTAGAAGCCGTAAAAACGATTTGCTTGTTGAGGATCGACATTAATTTTGAACTTTTACACTTTTGGGAGCAATTTTTCGCTCCTCCGTATAACTCACGAAAAGCAATGGTCACAATTTAAACAAAAAGTAATCGAAGAAAAAAAGGGAAAAAATTCACGAAATTTTGAAAAATGATTTTATTTTAACAATTCATATAGTTATTCTGATTACCTTTAAAAAAGAAGAGAAAAAGTTTTAACGATTACTTCTACATTCTCAGCAAAGCTCATTAAAGCAATTGATTTTTAATCCTCTCTCGCTGTAGAAAATAAGAACAATTTGGACAACGAACACAGTGTGATGCATTAAATGAGCCGTTTGACAAAAGAGAAAGATTTCCTCTTTTACTTCGTGTTTCCTCTGATTCTGCATCTATTTGTTTGAAATTTGTTTGAAAATTTGGAGAGGAAACAAAGTATCAAAACAGAAAGGAAAAGAGAGAGAAAAAATTATTTTTAGCAAATAAATTACTTTTGAGCTGTTGGTTAGTTTAATTCATAAAATCAACTTTCTTCATTCGTTAAGATTTGCTGTGCTTTTGTTTCTTATTATATTTCATTCATTATCTTCATCGTGTTTCTCAATAACACTAAAGCAGCTTTTATGTGAAAACTAAAATTTTTTAAAAATTTATCTTTTTCTCCACGAAAGTGTTGCATTGAAATCAGCTTTACGAGCATAAACATTTAGAACAAAACTCTTTCTAGTTTTAATTTCCACTACTCGAGCACAAACATTGCAATAAAGCTTGTGAACTTTTTATTTTTCACCAAGCAAAATAAAAGATAAAAAATTGTACAACTCAAATTGCGAACGATTTCAGGTATGTGCTGAAAGACGCGGTAAATTAATTGTTGATCATTGATAAAACTTTTCTATCTTTCACTCTCTTACACTCGCCAATGTGAGCATTTATTGCAAACGATACAATTGTGTTTCATTTACAATCGCAATAAAAAACACGAAACGCGGAAAACGGAAAAACATTTTGAAAGACTAAATAAAATAGAAAAAATAGCAAACACAAAATCCACATCAGCTCATTGTTGCACTGTAATTCTTTGTACAGTAAAAAGTTTCGCGTTTTTAGGCGGATTTATAATACAAGAAAAAATATTTTTTCTAAGTTATTAAAATTTGAAAGCTTGAGTTTTGGGACTGAAGATTTGTCATTTGAATGTTTGCTTTGCGCTCGCAATGATCACATTAAGACAGTCACTTAATGATCGTCATCTTTGTGTGTGGTTATTTTCTCTTTTGGTTTTTAGTTTGGAGATTGACAAAATTGAAAATACAAAACTCAACGTATCTGAGTATCTTTTTTATCATCATCTTTTTCCATTATTTTTCTCTAAAAAACTCTTTTCACGAGGATTTTCATTTAGGGTTGAGCACTGGTCATTAAATTTTGGATTAAGTTTATTCGAAGTGATAACACAAACAACTTGCCTGCGAAAAATTGAAGACGTAAGTTTGGTCAATTTTAATAATTTTATTAATTAATTTTTCGTTGCAACTCTTGAAAATATTCATTGTGAATTTGTGAACATTGATTGTGAATCAAAAATGAAACAACAAAAGGTTTTATTAATCTGATGCATTAGACTCGTACTTTCCTACTGAAATAACTGCTCGTATCTCAAACAGAATTTCAATGATGCTGGAGTTACTGTTGAGAAAGTAGACGCTCGTGAAATGACCAATGATTTTATCGCCGATATTTCATCGCTTTTCGAAATGAAACGTGAATTCGTAAATCGCATTATGAGCGCAGCTGAAGAGTTGCAATTTAAGCACGATTTTAAAGACGACGATCGGTACACATACGACAATATGAAAAAACTTTACAACAATGCATCGATAACGCTGTTCAAGTTTTTTCTGCCATTCTTTTTCAATGATTACGACGAAAGAGAAGAGAAAGTTAAAGACATGAAAAAAAGCCACCAAATGCGAATGGAGAAGAATCCAGTTTTTGGCGATATACCAATTAATTTAAATCATAGCGTTATTTACGTTTTCCTCAATGTTTTCAATGAAAAGCCGGAGATTAAAAATGGCACTAAATGGTCAGAAGGAAAAGAAGTTTAAGGAAAATAGAGCGATCGAAAGTGAACTTAATTGGCAATACTTTTGATCCGATGATGGGTTTTTTGCGATTATATCCAGCGACTAATTAGCGTACACCTCAATATGGTAATATATCTGATGATCTATCTTCTCTGGATTTGTATGATTGTCGTTCGCAATCTTGGTATACAAAGTCTGCTTCATCAGTGAAAGATTTGGTGATTTTGTGGGATTTAAGTGGTTCGATGACTGGTCAGCGAGGGGCTATTTCTCGTGACGTTGTGTTGAATATATTAGATTCATTAACTGACGATGATTTCGTTGCTATAATCGGTTTCAACGATAGTTTATATTACGCTGTGAGCTGCTTCAATCAACAATTGGTTGAAGTGAATGTCGACAATATTCAAATATTGAAAAAAAGCAGTGGACGTTTAACCAGACCGTAGATGAGGCTAATATCAGTCTAGCTCTTGAAAGATTTCGCTCTTATGACGAACAAGAAGCAGAGAAACAAAGCTCTAAGTGTAATCAAGCAATCATGTTAATTATCGATGGCGCCCTAAAAACATACGTCGAAGCTTTCGAGCGATATAATAAAGAACAAGATTTACCTCTTCGAGTATTTACCTATTTAATCAGAAAAGAGTTAGTCAATATGCAAGAAGTATATAAAATGGCTTGTGAAAATCGTGGCTATTATACTCATGTGGCAAAAACAGCTGAGGTTCCGGAACAAGTGCAGCAATACATAGCTATGAAGAGTCGACCGCTTGTTTTTTCAAAGGTTCATCCGTTCGCCTTTACTCCTATCTACGCCGATATTGAAGTAAGTTCAAATATTCTTTTAAAAATTTATTTTCAAGAAGATTTATCAAAATTGAACAATCGCTGTATTCATTTATTTGAAAAGGCTGTACCATTATTAAACTGGGTTTGGGAACTGCGAGAAAGTGGCGACATCGTCAATCTTTTTGAAAAAACTTGCAAAAAATGCATAGCGAACAAGATGAAGCTGACTTTGTGTTTGAGTCCACGTGTTCAGGTGTAAGAAAAAATAAAAGTACAAGTAAAAAGGAAAGAGTAACCGATGAAACTGTTTTCGAAGATTGCGAAGATATTGTTGAGAGAAATAAAGCTTAAGAAGAAATGAGTGTTTCAATATATGCTCGAAGTTACACGATGAATGATTTTTTCGATGATTTTTTCGGCGCGAGCGTTTCTAATTAATCAACTGGCAATTAAACAAAAGAAGAAGCCTTAGAAATTATTTGCGAGAAAAAATGGAGTAGAAAAGTGCGAAAAAACAAAAAGTTAGTAATAATAGTTCTTTCTATTAGAACTTTCAAATTATCAAACATTTTTTGCGATAATCATAATTTTTTTCTTCAAAAGCAATGTGAATTTGGATAGTGATTTTTTGACTTTCAAGCAATCGCAAGTATTCTAAATTTTCGTCTTTAAAAATTAGTTTAACATAACACTATTCATTTGTTTAATTTTATTTTTAGCTTCACGCAATTATTTTGCTTCTTCATATCAATGATAATTATCAATGTAATTACATCCTATTGAGAAATTGCTTCTTATTGTTATTCGCGCTTTTTCTCTCATTTCATCGTTTAAACTCTTGTTTAATCTTGAATTAATATTCACATTTGATGATCATCTATCGTTATTGTTGCTTAATCATTTCAAATTTGAAAATAGCGATTACCAAATTTATTTATAACTGTATCGGCACTAGTTCTTGATCATCATAATTTTACGGTAAGCCATAAAATGGTAATTGAAATGAAATAACAGTTAATTCCTCGTTTTTTGAAAGATAATAGAATTTCATGATTTGGAGAAGAATAAATTGGTTAAAAAAAGTAAAAAGGTTTGTATTACAACCTTTTTCATGCTATTTACATTTGATATATGAAAAGGTTCGGACAGCGAATTTGTTAGGTGTTGCTGGTATTGATATTCCCATCAGGGAAATCATCAAATACATTCCTGCTTTTAAAGTTAGTTGTTTGAGACTCTTGAAGAATGAGATTGAATTTTACTTTTAAGCTTGGCGCAAATGGTCACGCGTTCGCAATCAATAATAATGGATACGTTATATTTCACCCTGATCTGCGACCTATGGTAAATATGTTCTTTTTAAGCTTAAAAATTAATTTTCTTAAATTAAGTTTCAGGACTTAGTGAAGCCATATTTTAGTTCTGTTGATATGCTCGAAGTTGAAATTCCAGACAATGACAAGGGACCAAGAGTTAGTGCGACAAAAATTTTAGATTTGAAAGTTAACAAAAATAAATTGTAAAGATACCTGATGATTAGATGGATGCATTGAGAAGTAATATGATTTTTGGAATTGAAAGTGAAGCAACAAGGCTTAATATTAAAATATATATTGATTCAATGGTAATTTCATTCTAAATTTACAATTTAACAATTAATGATTTTAGAAATATCATTATTCTCGAGTTCATTTAGAAACGTATTGTCAGATGCCAGCACTCTTATTTTTATGGCCTACTTATAAATTCACCATATTCACTGGCAATCAGTTTACCTGAAAAATATGGCTTTTACCGCGTCACGAATTAAATTCAAGTAAAAGCGGAAAATGATAGAAATTTTAAAGAATATTTTAAAGGCGAAAATTGGCGAGTTCACCCAGATTGGTTTTACTGCATTAATAATACGAAAAACAAAAGCCTTTCGAAAGGTTTCAATGGCAAAACGCCAAACGAAGCGACTCTTTTCATTATGGATCTTTTACAAAACTCGCTTGAATCAATTCGTTTAGTGAAGTCGAATCTCTCTTCAGTGAGGAACGACGAAAAAACTGTTATGTAAGTGACAAGAAAGACTTTAAAATCTTGGAAATTATCTTTAAATCAGGCGATGAAAATTTACTCCAGAGTTTATTATTCGATGCGAAAGTCACTATCATAACCGTTCAAACATGTTTTTCCTCACGAAAATCAAAAGCTTGGTAGGCATTTTGGTCTAAATGTGTTAAAAAATAATCTAAATTTAAACGCAGGGAAGCAGGGAAGGCAAAGTTTGGCATTGCATTAACTTTCATCGCAACACGTTCTGGACTCACGCGATATTTAGATCTCAGAGACAAAGACGAAAAGATGAGTTTAAGCAGCAGAGAAATTTTTGGAGTTGTTCATAAACGAGCAATCGACGAATTGTTTTATAAACAAGCAGTTGACTATTATTTTCTCAACGATTCAGCATTTGTGTTTTCGATACCTTTCGAGAGTGAAGACAAAACTCAGCACTTTATTCAAGCACCGCATGCACTATTTTTCGGATCAAATAACGGAAAAGCACCAGCAGCAATTGTTGGAGCTTTGATTAATCGAACTTTATTTTCAGAATTTTTCTTCAGCTTTTCTAAAAGTTTTGGCGAAAAAGTTTGTTACGAAGAAGACAATTGCACTAACACCAACTAAGAATTTTATCTGCTTGATAACAATGGATATATTATCGTGAGTCAACAATTTAGTTATAGCGGAAAACTTTTGGCTGAAGTAAATATAAAATTGTTTGTTTCTTTGATAAAAGAAAATATTTATAGAGCAATCAAGATGTTCGAATATTTGAGGAAATCGATAGAGCAAGACGGAAAAAGTTGCGCATATTTTAGATTGCACGTAAACAAACAACGAAAATCTCCCGAAACTTGTTACAGTAACCACTCTCAGGTTTGATCGATATTGTTTTTCGTTTAAACCGAGTTCTTCGTTTTTTCGAAAGCAAAAACTTTCGCATTTGTTTAGCATAAGCAACGAAAAAGATTGAATATTTTTGTTCGCTTCAAGACGCTAGCGCAACGCAAACATGTTGTTCAATGTTTTATTCGATTACATTTGTTTCACATTGAAAAATGAGAAGAAAAAATAAACGGACACTAGGATAAAAGATTTCACTAAGCAAACAAAAATAGCGCAAGGTTCAATGAAATTTGAGCTATTTAAACACATTGTCTAGATATTTTTAATATGTCTTTCTTGCAGGTGAAAAACTTCATAAAATGAGCTAAAGCTACAACGAAATTCTGTCGAAAAATAAAAATCAACATTAAAAGTTTTCTTTTTCTTTGTCGTATTAGCAAATTTCAAAAAACTTTTTATAAAACTTTTTTCGTCTGCTTATAAATGCGATTGAAAACTATTTGTTTAAAGAGAAAAAAAATTTAGAACTCAAACATCTTTTTTGACTAAAGGGCCCTCATTTTTGAATTGTTTGAGATCTTTCTAAATAACTCAACTTTCTCTCAACCAAAAAAAACTTTTTCGACCCTTTCACATTTTTTAATAAATTGTTAACTTTCATCATCTTATTTTATCGTGAAAGAAAGTGAAATACTCTCTATTGTTGATTTTTGCTATTCACTATAACAAATCACTAATTTTGCAGAATACAGAAACTAATGTTAACTTGCAAACAATCGTTCGCTTTTTGCACTAGCAATAGTTTCGAATTGCTTTTTTCGATGGAAAATGCTTTCATTATTTCGATTAGGTTAAATTGAATTTAAGTGTGTTCTCTTTAATTTAATAAAATTGAAATATCAACATTTAAGCCGTCAGGAAACGTTTTGCATTATGTATCGAAAAGAAACGAATAACTCTTAAGTTTTTTTTCTAAATACGACTACAAGCGTTTAAAAATTTTTCCCACTTAAAGAGCACTTTGCTGCAAAAAAATCTTAACTGTCTCCTTTTAATGGTTTCCTTTTGATTATCATAAATGAGGCGTTTAATCCTTAGTTTATATCATAGAAGAGTTGCTTTTTTGCTGATCGAGCGTTTAACAAAAATTTTCTGAAGTTATAAAATATTGAGTTAAGTTAAAAAAGCAAAAGTAGATGGACTCAAATATAAATTCATATTTTCGCTGCTTTACTAGCTATAAACTTTAATTCTTTGAATATTTTGTAAAAGCTAAAGCGTTTATTATACAGTTTTATCTCTCTAAAAAGTACATCAAAGAACAAAAAACTGACCATTATACAGAGTTTGCCGATGTCCTTTTCGTTCATTTATTGAATAAAGAAGATAAATTCATATTCTTAACATGATGAATAAAGCAATCACTTTCGTTAATCGAAAATAGCTTTTATCTCGCACACATTCACTTCTATTTTAAATTTGTCAAATGTTTGATGGATGTGATGCTTAAATATAAAAATTTAGTGATGCAAAAAAATAAGAAAGCTACTTGCAGAAATAATTTATTTCATAATCCAAATATTTTGTAATTTTCGAATGATGAAATATTAATTTCATCATATTTAAATTTCAAAAATTTATTTAATTTTTGATTAAAATTTTTGTTTTGGAGTTAAAGTTATCTTGAATTTATTAAGCAATATTTTTAATTACAAAATTTAATTTAATATTCAATTTAAACCTTAATTATCGAAAAACTCTTTTTTAAATTCACAAATAATGTTTAACTTTAATGAATTTTGAAATTTTAAATATTTCATTTCAATGATAGATAAACAAAAATGATAATTTTTTGAAAATTTCCTAACATTTTAACCTCTTTATTTGACTATAAAAGCTAAAATTCGAATTTCGAACTCATCATTCAAACAGTTCTAACCATTCAAAATGGTTAAGCTAAAAATTGTTACTAAACGTTTACCCAACGATTTAGAAAAGGATCTAAATCAAGTGGAAAAGAAAGCAAATAAGACCATTCATGGTCTGAGAAAAATGGTGGATCAATTGAAACAAGGAAAGTTAATTTAAATTGAAATTTTTTATCTGTGTTCAGAATATTAAGAAAGATAATCGAAAGTATTTTTTCATAAAACAAAGTTTTAAAATATTAATCTGGATGACGGTGTAAGACGTTATAACAATTGGGTTCGTGCTTTTCGTGAGTAACAATATTGATAATCTATTATTGCCCTGATGATGGCTTTTACGAAGCCGAAACTAGTTGACTTTCAAAAAAAATTAATTTTTGTTTTAATAGTTTGTATATTTTAAGTCAAAATAAAAGGTGTGAAAAAGAATCTGATTAATTTAAATTGAATTTATTTTTATGTTTTAACTTTTTATCTTTTAGAAAGCGCTCTAAAAAAGCACTTACAAGAATGGATGTGAATTGCCAAACAGATTTGCAAGACCTGGCGAAACTTGACAAATTGATCATTGTATTTTCACGAGAAATAAGCAAAAATTTCATCGACCAAAAATTATTATCTCTCATTCTGATAATGGGAAAAAATCTGGAAAATGCAAATGTTCAACAAAATCAGTAAAAATTTTCTCAATTGAAAAAGTAATAAGCTAAATTCGACTTAAGTTTATGAATTTTTTCAGAATATGACGAAGAAATAGCGGATACAATGAAGAAACACTTAAAGCAAGATCTTATCTAGATGTTGTCCTGTTTAATTAATTGAAAGCGAGCAGCAACAAATGAAATCGATGAGCAACTTGCTGAAGAAGAGGCTCAGCAACTGTTTGATGTTCGCTAAAGTTAATTGACCGAGATTAAACACATTTTAATTTTAAATCTTATAACTCTGTTTTTTTACTCAACTAAGATCAAATAAGATTTCTTGTTGTTTTTAGCTTTATAAGTCTAAAATACTTGCTAATGATTTACAATCTATATAATCATGAAATTTTTTTTCATTTTCAAATAGGGAGAAAACGACTGAAAGCAAATGAATCTACTTTTTTAGAAATGCTATGTCGTCGAAGCGTTGAACAGCTTAAAATGACGTATGCCGATTACGAGAGTATTAGTGGCAATAAGTTTGAAATCGCTATTGATAATTATTTCAATGGTGATATTCAGGATTTATTTTCCACGATCGGTAAGTTTTAAAACTTTCATCTTAGCTCATCCACACACTCAACTTATTGAATCTAATTAATGTTTTATTCTAAAAATGTGAAATGTTTCCTTTAATATTGTGCATAACACAAACTCAAAGGTATTTTGCGAAAAGAATCTACGATTCGTTGATCGGTGCAAAAAGCGATTACACGATTCTCTATTTATTCGTTCTCAGAGCAGAGGTACGTTTTATTTTCTTGTCAATTGATGAGAGCTATACGCTTTTTGAAACGCGCTTTTTTAACGCTGTGTTAATGCATTTTATCGCTTAAAATAAAATTCAAAACAATAGAAAAAGTTTTTCTTTAAAAAGATAAAACATTTAACATCAAAAATTTTTAATGCGCAATTTAAAATCGAGCGTTGCTTTGCGTGAAAAATTGTAATTAGTTAACTTCGCACAAACTTTTTATAAATCGATCTAAAGCTAATCGAAGAAGCGTATAGAAAACAATACTTTCGGTGTTTACAGTTGGATATTAGCGATAAAATTGAAGGCTATTTCGGAAAAGTACTTTTGAAAATATTGAACGCAAATGGCTGCAATTGAATCAAAGTATCAAATCGAGAGATGCGTCCCGTAAAGTAAAATTATACCTTAATTTTTGAAAATAAAAATTCAAACGTTTGAGAACAGGTCATAAAATTGAATAAAATTGAGTAATTTGAAAAAACATTTGCAAAACGAAAGCGGTTAAACGATTGCAGTTTGTAATTGGTCCCCAAAACAAGCGCAGAGACGTGGTTTCGCAATAGAAGTTTTGTTTGCATTAAAAACGCGAACAAAGCGAATGAGATTTGCGAAACGAGCTCAACGCGAGAAGAGAGCGAAAAGTAAACAGTCGATGCGAAAAGATGAGCGAAAATGGACGCGTTACGGTTTAAAACGTTGTTTGGTGTTTGTGGCTGTGGACTCGTTCTCGACATTTCCGCGTTTTTCGTTTTCCTCAAAACACGACGCGAAATGAAGCAAGAGTTCAACTTTTTTTATAATTTCAAACTTAATTTCTCTTTCTTTCAATAAACTAGATGAAGATTTGGTCTCAATGACAGATGTTGAGAAAGATTGCAGCGTGAAAGCAAACGAAAAAATCAAAAATCGTCCAAAAAACAGCGGCAGCTGCTCTGTGCTAGCTGCAGGAACCACGTAGTGTTTTTAGCTGTTAAAGGTCAGTTTTAATTTTGACTCACTTATGATTAACAGTTCCATTCTTGAAACGCCGTACAGTAATTTACAAGGAGAAGAGGAAGCCGCAAATGGCAAAATTTATGTTAATTCCAGTGATGCTTCTGCATCAGTGTCCACTTCAGAGAACCATTTCGGCTTAAATAAGAATAAATCATTCTCCTCCGGTTCATCACTTCTTATTCTTTCTTCGATAGGTTCAATTGATGAGGGAGTTTGCTCGTTCAAATTGCGAAAAACTCTACCAGCGCCGTCAGAAATCGAATCGAACGATACATTGATGCTCTTTCTGTGTTTGACACTTCTCTTGCAACACAGAGAAATGATTATTGCGAAACGTATGGATGCAAACGAAATAGCGATGTACTTTGATGGAGTCATTAGAAAATGAAATAGAGGATACAATGAAGAAACACTTAAATCAAGATCTTAACCAGATATTGTCCTGTTTATTTAATTAGAAGCAAGCAGCAACAAATGAAATAGACAATCATCTTGTTGAAGAAAAGGCTAAATAACTGTTTGAGTTTCCGATTACGATTTCTGAGTTAGGTTAGTTTGCTTATTTCGCAAGCAATTTGTGTATTACTTGTGTAGGAATCACTTTTTAAGAAAGGAACACAGGAAAAGTGTCTGAGAGGGAAATTGTTGAAAATGAACAGTTTCCGAAAAAAAATGTTTGTTCCAAATTTAATTGTTTTTCGTGTGTCGATTTAATTT
>NCKU01004922.1:0-11157 GCA_003675995.1 Dinothrombium tinctorium
TCTTTTTGATATTATTGTTGTGGATTGATTTATTGTTGTTGTTCTCGATTCCTTTCATTTCAACTTGCTTTTTCTTTGCTCTGAACAAATTGTTCGTCAAATTTGAAAATGGTGCTTCACATAAAATGTTTACACAATAACTAACGATGATAGTCAACGTGATTGTTCGCAAAGAAAGCATTAACTGTGGAAAAAGAGAAAAGATTTGTAATAGTAGTGATGACTTCGTTGCATCTTTGTAAAATAAAAAATTTAAATTGCAGAATCATTACCAAATTGTAGGATTCAAAAGTGAGAGGATGTCGAAGAGATCCAATGTCATAGAATATTAGTACAAATTGGCAAAGCGAGGCACAGAATGATAAACGGGACATTGATACAAATATTGGAAACTCAAAAAGCCGTTGAAACGCACCTAAGTAAGCGATTAAAGTATATTTGAGGAAAAATGAGCTCATTTTAAGCGACGAACCTCCAGCATTAAATGCGAAAGCATAAATTCCCCAAGCGAAAACAGATAAATAAGTTATCCGAAATAATCCTAAACGAATGAATAAGCATGAATTACGAATCGTTTAAAATTTTACTTGCTTACAACCTGTGTATAAAAGTTCGAGAAAAAAGGTGCGCCTCAAGACATTTGTTTTCCAGAAGTGAGGAACAAGTGCCGTGATAGTAAATAAAGCAAATGTCAAAATCCAACCAGCATTCCAAAATAACTGTGAAAATTGATTTAGATTTTATTCCATTTTAGTTGTCTTTCTCTTTTTTAAAAACATAAATACCTTTGAATTTGGAGCCTTGTTATTTACTATTAAAAATCCAATTAAAAGCCCGCAAAAGTATGGTATTATGTGGTGATAAGTTGGAAGATAGAGGTAAGTTAACTGAGTGATTGTGCTCCTAGAATTTCTCTCGTTAATTTCTTATTCAAAATACGATGACCTACTTCGTCACTCCGAGCGCATCTATATAGGGTGGCAAATTATTTCTGTATACTTCAGAGACTGCATATATCGATGACATTGTGCATGCAAATAAAATTAATACAATTCCGAGTCTTGGTTTTCGGTACAGTAAAATAAGCACAAAATAACTCAAACAATAGAGTTGAAAATCGGCGCTTAAATACCACGACGATGGAATACACTACGTTCAAGAAACTATTAAAAAATCATCTACAATCGGAAAGCTTACGATTTCCATTGGATTTCTTTCCCAGTTACTAATATATAAAATATTTTTCCACCAATTGCTCGCACAATTTTGGGCTTGAGCATTGGCAATTTCTCGAAATAGAGGACCAGATCCAAAAAGAGGATAGCCAAATATCATCTATGTAAATAAAATTTTGATTAATTTAATTATAAAGAAATGTTTTCTGACAAATCTGTTTTTGTGAGTTAAAAATCAAAAAATAAGTTAGCGAATTATACAGGAAAATAATGGAATAAATATGCGTAAATGAAAATATAAAATAAATTATGATAAATAAATTACAACAAGTTAACTTCACTACTGAAATAAACTATTTTCAGAGACATTCAATAAATTATCTGTGAGATGTAAACAGAACCTTCAAACTCGTGATAAAATCGTTTAATTTGGCGATAAAATAAGGTGAGTTTGCTTACAAGCATTACGCCAAGAACGGTTGGTGTTGTCCTGGAAAAATTGCGTTTGTGCGAATTATAAACAGCTGAATATAAAAACAAACCTTATCCATCTGGCAAAAACGTAAAAAGCAAACGGTACTTTTCCATGTTTTGCGCAAAGAAATGGGTACCAAGTGTAATAAGTTAACAAACCGCTTTAAGCTTAAAAATTAATAAAAAATTTTTATACGAGAGCTCGAACCTGATGCAAAACATGCTTTCGACCAATAAAAGTCCTGTGGGAAGCAACACATCCGCAGCCCATGGCATTCTCGACTTGAAGGCGATGCCCGCGCCTTTGAAGAAATAAATAATTGAATAAAAAAAAAATTGTTGATTTAGACCAGCAATTGTTAGTTAAATGACTTACTGTATAACAAAGGAGAGTAACCAAGTGGCATCACCCATATATGATAAGATATAGAAATTGCTAAGTAATAAAATCTACTTCCATGTAAAAACATCATCCTTTGAGATGAAGATTCTGTTGATTGCGCAAAAAGTTTTTTTGTATTTGTAATTGGATTAAAAGCGGAAAGAAATTTCGTGTCAAACATAGCAGAAATTAAGACAAGTGAAGTTAGAACAAAGGTTACGAATCTAAAAAAGAAAAATGATTTTCAAGAAAAAGACTTTTAATATTTACAATGCCACTATTTGCATTGTCGTCAATGGCTGTTTGTACGCCTCTTGAGTGTCACAAAATTTGCGAATATTAATCTCAACATTTTCATGCTCGAAATCTAAAAGGAGAAAAATAAAACATTAATTCATCGCTCAGGTGTTTGCGGTCAAATTGAATGATTCAATTAAATGATTCTATTGATTCGATGTTTAAAACAATTATTTGAGTTGTTGCAAAAGAGAGTGAAAGCAATTTCTCGGTCAATAGTAATAAAAATTCAACTTTCTCCTTTATAACAAATATTTTCGCTTTTAATAACTGCAATGGCTTAAGACTTCTGTCATTCATACATTTCATGTTTTGATTTTCTACATTTTAAATGTTTACGAAACTACGTTCGTTAATCAGTTAATGTGATAATTAAATAGTCAGATTTATCCTGTTACCTGTAAAACGAATATGGTTTCAATAAAATTTAGACATAAATTAGATTTAACTATTGAATTTTTAGAAAAGCGTACTTTTCTATACATTTTTTTCACATCTAAATTTAAATTTATTAAAAATTCACAAAAACTCATGGTGATTAATGTTCAAAATTTCGATCATATAAATTTAAAAAAGATAAGATAAAATTTTTTAAAGGATAAATTTAGTTGCTCGTCTTCAATGTAGGACACTTTTAAAGCTTATGTCGTTTGTAAAATTATCTCACTCTCAGAGTGAATCAATTTTTGAGTATAAAATGTTAAAAAAGAAACAAAATTAAGTTTATGTTGTGAATTTATATAAAAATAAAATTAATTATGAAACGAATAAGTTAAACATAAACAAAAGCTGTTTGCTAAGTGCTACCTTTAATTTAAAAAACACCAAAGTTTTCAAGTAAATTGAATTAAATTTATTTAAATAAATTGAAAAGAATTTACGAAACAAGTTTGTAATCTTGAAAATACAAATTAGTCAAGTATTCAGTTAAATTTTTTTGTAAAAATTTTTAACTCATTTGAATCTTATAAATTTGGGAAGGTTATTAAAAATTTTTGCAGAACTTGAAAACACTTTTAGCTGCATTTAAAACTAGATTATATGAATATAGATCCACAAGAAGTTAACTCAAATTAGAGGATGAAGCTGCTATCTTTCTTAAATGTTTTATTAAGAGACTCATTCGCATTTTGCATTTGGTTGCTTCCTATTGCTTTTCAAAAAGTAATGAGCGAAATTTAAAAATTAAAATATTTTTAGCTAACACGATTGAACAAAATCAACAAATTATACAATATTGAGATCGTCTTACTGTTTGAATAAACGCATTACAAATCAAAGTCTGATTTGATTAAGAACTAATTTGTTTCTTCTCCAAATAGTCTTTAAATAAGTGAATCAGGAAACTAAATTGTAATTTTATTAAGTTTATATCTCACTAATTCCATTCGCTGTAATCCGTTATTATTACAATTGCTTTTCATCGCTTTGAGAACTGAGTTATGGGAAACTTTGTGAACACTTTCGAAAATATGTTTAATAAATTTATTTTTTAATGATCCAAACTACTTACATTTGTTTATTGCGGTAAGAAGTTCATATTTCGAGCAAGTCGATGGAATGCAAACAGCGAAATTGAAAGTGTCGAGTTGAAAGTAATCTCTGCTTTCTCCAATAAATTGTTCAAATTGTCCGTTTGCTTCAATATTGTTCAGAATCGAGTGATTAAAAAATTTCATTTGAATAAGACAATATTTTCCTTTGAAATGAACATTTTCTAATTGATGATCAGAGTTTTCATCGCTCGACGCCGATAAGCATTGATCGTAGTTGCCAGTGTCGCTGAAATAACCACTTAAAATCCCGGAAATTCCAGAGGTGCTTGAATCCATGACTGAAAAAATAAAGAAAAAAATTGATTGAGAAGAAATTTGTTGAAATAAAAATTAAATCATCATTTGAAACAAATTTTGAATTTTTATTGTTTAAACTATTCTCACTGAAAGTGTTGGGGCTTCTCTTAAATTATTTTTGATTAAAATGCAAGACAATGAAGAAAAATTATGAAATTTCAAAAAAGTACATCGCACTTTATCATCAATTAAAGTAGGAAGTAAAAAGTACTTAATTACACTCAGAAATAAGCGACTATCTTATCATTTTAATATCAATTTTTAATAAAAATTATAAATGAAATGGATAAATTGAGTTGCTTGTTTGGAAAACTTGAAATCAAAATTTTATAATACAATATGTAAAAAATGTCAATGAAATAAGCGTCATTACCGATGGGTGGTAATGGAAAAAATGCTCTAATTACAATCAAATAAAACTTTTCACTTGTTTTATCAAGCAATAACAGGTAAATATTGCATCGTACAGCTTAATATTGAGTTGAATTAATAAGATGTAACATTGTTTGTATGCTGTGATGACGATGAATCAATTTAATGAACAATGAAAAAATTCAACGACCGTAATTCAGCCGTTTTTCAAAGAATATCGATTATGACGCGCATTCCATTGACATGTTTTATTTAAGTTCTCGTAGATGAGCACGTAATGCAAAGCTTAATGTTCAGTTCTGTTCTATATGCTATATATTCACTTATGTTCTTTTAATATATAAATCGAATTTAACTTTCCTTTTGATACCTCACTCACTGTTTCTTTTTATCTTACTTCATTAAAATTTGATGTCTAAAAATAAGTGAAGGCAAATTATGCTGTTAATTTTTGAATATAATGTTAGGTTTGTTTTTTCTTACCAAGCGTGTAATGTGATTATCAAGGATGTGAATCTCATGCACAAAATTTTACAAAATATGCATGCAAATATGCACAAGATAACTTTAATTTCAAAATAAAACAGGAATTTCAAATGAAATTAAAAAAGAAAGCAAAATTTATTCACTGTTACAATGTGAAACAACCATCATTTTTAAATTTTCAAAAGTAAACCTTTGTCTATTGTCTGAAAATAGAGATTTAAAGCGCGAAAAACTTCTCTCAACATCACAAGTAATAGGTGCGAAAGAAAATTTACTTATATCTGCTGTAAGCTGATTTTATTTAAGCAATTCAACTGATTTTTGAACACCCGAGAGGATTTTATCAATTTCTTGAACAATTTTAAAATCAGGGTTCTTTTTTAAAACACTAAGTAATTTAAACTGAATTTTTTCTCCTCAATTAGCTTTTTGTATTGATTCGAAACATTTTTTAAATGCATTCATGATTCAGTAAGCCTTACATTTGAAGTTTGTGGCGCATTAATTGTATCAACAATGATAGAAAAATGGGAAGTAGGTGTTCCCGTGAGAATCAATTGAATATATTTATTTTRAAAGAYAGTTGCTTTAATATTTATTTTGTTTAGAAAACCCTTTCTTAATAAATTTATAAACAGAGTTGCATTTTATAAGCTAAATTACTTTTGTTTCTATTAATTTTCACTACAAAATCTATTAAAAACTTTAAAATATGCATAAATTCGACAAAATTTAGAAATATGCATGCATTTAAGAAAAATTGAAAAACATGCAAAAATATGCACGCTAATTTTACCTGATCTGCACTTATTCTAAGGTTACAAACTTACTATTATTAAAGTGCATGATAATAAACCTCACAACAAATACATGCATTTGCATGAGATTCACATCCCTGGTGATTATAAATTATGC
The DNA here is from genome assembly GCA_003675995.1 of Dinothrombium tinctorium. NCBI lineage: Eukaryota > Metazoa > Arthropoda > Arachnida > Trombidiformes > Trombidiidae > Dinothrombium > Dinothrombium tinctorium. The sequence continues at coordinate 5,955 of NCKU01004922.1, forward strand.
AATCAATAGTCAAAATATTAAACATTAAGCTTTAAATTAAATTTAAATTTGATTTTTTATTTTTACCAGTTCTTGAAAAATAATAATTTCTTAGGTTCAATTCATTTCAAAGCGAAAATAAAGTGAAATGGCATTTAAATAAAACTTCTGCAAATGGGTCGCTTCGAATTTCCTCATTTCTTCAATGACAAATTCTTTAATAATTTCAATAGATTGCGATCCTTAAGAAACGATTAGAAAATCCAGTTTCACTTACATTTATAAGCCCAATAACGTTTTTCTTGCAATCCTTTTTTAAGCATCTCAAGACTTACTTTACAAGAGGGTGAAAAGTGATCATTTCGATCGACTGAAAAATTATTTAACACCGCGATCACAGCATTTTTATGAGGAAATAGAACTTTATCCATCAATTTTTGTAAATCATTTGAACTTTTCGCTGCTTCGCGATACTCAAGAGCTTGAACAGCGTGAAACACGTTGAATTTAATTAAAAAAGCGAGAACAATTACGAAAAAAATCGTTTTCATGCTATATGATAAGCGAAGACACAATGCAACTTAACAAATGTAAAATGTTCACAGTTAACAAACGTAAAACGACTATTAGCCTTCGTGTGATTCAAGGCTTTTAACGAGTCGCATGTTTATCACAAGAGCCTTCAAAATCAAAATCTTAGTACCTCTTTCGCTTTTCTTCCTTTAATTAAGTCTCTCTTACGTCACTTATTGCAATGAGCCTAAAATTTGCGACTTTAAAACAATATTTGCGCTTCTCACTTTTCATTTTATTAAATAATCTTTGTTTGCTATCAACTTAATGGCTCGCATTCGCTAGTGATATTAAAATAATCAAATAATAAACTTTGTTTCAAGAAAGTTTACCGCCTTTTTAAAATGAAAACGAAAGGCGTGAAGCAAAGTGTTTTTTTCATAAAATTACACTTTTTTGAGCAAGCAGAAATGAATAATTTATAAATGGAAAATTTATTAAATGGAAATTATAATTTATAAAGAATCATTTTACCTTTACCAAAATTATCTAAAAATGTCCATTTTCATCTTAAAGTAAAAAAATTCGTGCTTCAAAAAAGTAGCTTCACATATGCGATTGCGAAAAGATTAAAAAGCAAACAAAAAATTATTTTATTTGTTAGTCGCTTGCTTGTTTATTTCTAAATATTAAAATTTTGGAACTATACCTTCTCATTTGGTCAATCTTGAATGGGTCAATTTTCGTTGTTTTTGCAAAATGAAGAAATTTTAACCACGAGAGCGAATAGAAATTAAGATGAGAGAATAACGTTGTTCCCTAAAAATTTGAGAAACGATTAAAGATTCCGCAGTGATCGAAACGCTCGAGATTACCCGCAATGATTTTATTTTAAAAACTTTCAATCAACACTATTTAAAGATTTTAATTTGTTTTTAGGTTCTTTTATCTTTTAATAATAAAATTTTGATGAAACGGGCGAAATGGTGTTTGTTAGCGCTTTTGGCTTAAAGTACTTTACTCTGTCAGCGAGAGTAGGATGCATGCCCGGATGCGGGAATGCATATTACTAGTGAGTATTGATCTTTTTCAAAAAGTTTAAATTGTGACGATTCGGCACTTAGCCTCACAATATTTTAGATTCGATTGATGCTCACCGGATTTTATGGCTAAAATCAAGAATATTGTTTACAAAATAACACAAATATAAAATGTTTGTGGCGAATAATGCACAAACAAATAATTTTGACAAAACACTGAGAAAGCAACGATAATACTCGAGCAGGTGTCGGTAAAGGACATGGTAATGCGATGCACGCGGTTGTGTCGAGCTTGTAAAAAGAGAAACGACGGCTAAGGTTGCGAACGCGCGAATGCAAGGCGCAAAAATATGAATTGACAAAGTGTTTTATGCCACATAGACGATAGCCGATTTGGTCATGCTTTGCATCAGTTGAAAGGATAACGTTCGAGCATTTACGCGTGTACTGTTTATATCATCGGTATTGTAGCGAAGCGTACAAGCCATAAAATTAACATTCTAAAGAGAAAGGCACCAAAAGAACCTTAGTCGTGAGCCTGAATCTTTTAAGTGACCTGACCTGAGCTTGTGGGTTTAAAATTTATTTATTTTTGTTGTAAAATGAAATATAACGATAAACTGTTAACTTTTTGCTTAATTTTAATTAACAACTTATCTTAACAATCGCTTTTTTATATGCATTAAAATTTGAAAAAAAGTAAATTTGGAATCATAAAATTCTACATCAATGTGTATGAATGAGTTGAAATTTTGAACCTGCTCGCTAAGAATCGGTTTGTTTTAGTAACTTATTTTTCACTTAAATTCACAAGATCGAAATTTCCCTAGTCCTTTTCTATCATCATAATCTGATTTCTAAGTTTTGCTTTCAATTTTACAACATTTTCAAGTTTCTCAATTAATGTACTCACACTTTTTTTTATCGTTTGATTAGCTCGTTGTGGTTCATTCGATTTTCTTTGAAATTTTCGTTTAAAGCGAATCTCAAAACAAAGAATAAAGCGCATTTTGAGTGTTTCGGATCGAAAGAGTTTGCAATGGCGATTAACGAGCTGTGGGGTCAGTTTTGAGCTCGAAACATTTTTAAAACTAAAAGCAAAAATAAATTCAAAAAGTTTTCGATTGAAAATCAGCGTCTGAGGAAAGTACAGCCATCTGATGACGTGTGAGCGGAACACGAATAATGGCCGAATTCGAAGTGAAACTTGTTCTCACAGTTTTCGTTTTGTTTTTCATCTATTTTCTCTTTTCGAGACGAAAGCGAAAACTGAATTATCCTTTGAAAACAATGGTTATATTGGGGAGCGGAGGACACACCAAAGAAATGCTCGATTTGTGCGCACACTTAGATTTCGAAAACAAATTCAAGCCTTTGGTGTTTGTGATCGCAAAACACGACCATTTGTCGTCGCGAAAGGTGCAGAATTTTGCCGAATTCAAAAACAGCAAAGTGCTGTTCGTGTTTCGTAGCCGAAAAGTGGGACAAAGTTATTTTTCTTCGATATTCACCACTTTATGGGCCACACTCGAAGCGCTGCTCGTTTGCGCGAAGGAAAGGCCGCAACTGCTGCTTTGCAACGGACCGGGCACTTGCATTCCCTTTTGTGTAGCCGCAAGACTCACCTCTTTCCATTGTACACAAGTGTTCGTCGAAAGCTTTTGTCGCACGCGTTCGCTTTCGCTTTCTGCCAAAATTGCTCTTTTCATTTCTGACTACGTTTTAGTTCAATGGCCACATTTGGCCAAAAAGTATCCTAAATGTATTTACGAGGGACTTCTCGTTTGATTATTATTTATCTTCCAAATCTCTATTGTTTCTTATTTATAAAAATTTGTGGACAAATATTTTGACATTTACCTCGAAGATAGCAATACAAGAAATACAAAGATTACAAGTCTTCATAAATATGCAATATTTTGACTACATTAAAGATTGTCTTTCTTTTACTTCATTGTCAGACAAACGATAATAATCTTGAAAATCCTCTTTTGATTCGGTATAGCTGTTCAAATTTAGATGCAAAAGCTCTTCATTGTTCACATGGGCGTTAGCTTTTCCGTGTCTTTTTCTCAAAGGCAAACAACGGTGTCTTTGACAGTAGTAACTGTTTCTCCACTTATCTCTGTGACACAATGTTCCGTCAGGAAAAAATGAATCGAGCTCTTCTACATCATTCAGTTCATAGCGAGGTGTATACCAGTATCCAGCTGTCGTTTTGCAATAAATTGCACACGATTGCCAATCTTTGTTCGCATTATGCGATATTTGAACTCCATTTTCAGTTATGTTTTCAACATATTTGCGAAACAAAGAACATTGTTTTGTTGCATAGTCATTAACATTTTCTCTGATTTTTCCTCGGCACGCGTCATTGTCGACACATAATCTGCTTCTTATAGGCTCACCTTCGCAGTATTCATCAGTATTTCTTGGTTTAGGATTATTGCATTTTCTTCGTTCCGTAATATACCCGAAACTACCAATCAGGCAACCCGATTTACAAGAACTTTGAGGTATCCATTGGCTCCATTCTCCTCTGACAACTTTTATAATAAAACTTCTATCGTTCCACTTTTGACATCTACCATTAATGCACCATTTTTCTTCTCCGCAGAAAGTACCCTCAAGTGCCGGACCCGCAGAATAATGCCCGATTTTGTTTGGTGACTTACAGAAGATTGTATTGTCACAAATTCTTTCGTATATTGAATTGTTTAAAATTTGTGCGTCTTCGTCTTTAAGAAAAAATTTACATTGATCGTTGGCATCCCAATATTGACCAGGAAACTGAAACTTGCGATGATCAAATCTGGATACCTCAGGCTTATCATATAAACACGAGGCTTCAAGTGAATTAAAAAGCTTTGAGGAGCAAATTGACCATTTGATTTCACCTTTTGTTCCTCGGTTCGATGACATTAGGAATCCATTTGAAGGGCAATTATTGAGCGGTAAACCATCGTGAAGAATTCCAAGACTAGATTAATTATTTCAAACATGATAAGGAAGCAGAGTCAAGTGACTTACTTATGGGCTAATTCATGCGCTGACACCCAAGTTGACATTAATCCAGATGAGGGGTGTGGGTAACGAGAATCATTAACGGAACCGAATTCTGCTATTATACAGTTGTTATTTGAGGTGCAAACACCTCCAACAGGAGCCAAACCCATTGGAACTGCATTATATTCATTGTTTACGAAAGTATATAAGTTCAGAGCTGTTAAATAAAGGGCTACATCCCAATGCTCAGGGTCTGAGTCTATTTTCGGATTGATTTTTTGTTGATATTCGCAGAAAGAATTCAACAACTTGTCGACGTGCCCATCTACCATATTCAATTGTTCTGACTTGTGAATTTCAATGCGCACTAACGAAATATGTAGCCTACCACCGAGGGATGGTTGATAGTAAATTGCTTGAATTTGGCTAACATAAGCTAACAAAATATCTATTATTTGATCGTCATTAAAATGGAAATTTTCTCGCAACAATTCATAAGCAGAGTAACCTAAAAAAAGTGCCAACTCCAAATACTTTTCGTTTTTCCGAGTCAAATTATCCTCATCTCTTGATTTTTGAAATGTTCGATTTATGGGAGAGTTTAAAGCTGTTGTTCTTTTTCGACTTGTTTTCGAAACTTTTTCATTTTCGATACTTAAAAATGC
>NCKU01004923.1:0-11155 GCA_003675995.1 Dinothrombium tinctorium
TGTGTTCGATGACTTTTCGCGCTCAAAAGTAATCTTTTTGCGCGCTTGAATCAAATGAAAGAAAACGCAGACCACGTGGTCTGAGAAACTTGAAATTGTTTCGAGGGTTCTTAGCCGACAATGTCGTTTCCACTTCTCACCGCGCGGAGGTGACCCTCACGAGAAGCACCCCCTTCAGTTTCCATCATTAGGGGGGACAATCATTTCCCTGAGTCGTACTAAAAATTATTCCGCTCAGTGCAATGGGATCAAGTCTGTGCTATTTACAATATTTACATTATTGTGCAAAATTTTATTTGCGTAACTTTAACCTTATCCTCACTCTTTTCAATCGATTTGCACAATTTTAAATACTCTTGGTGTGCATGATAGTTCATATTGGCTTTTGCAGCCCTTTTAGATTTCCCCGTGCCGGAAGCATAAAGTTCCAATTCGGGTATGTAAAATGCGCATGTGTACATGTATGTACCAGTTGCATCTCTCAACGGCATTTCTGGTTTATAGAAGACACAAGAAGTTCTATCTATTTCGTAAGAAAAATATTCACTTGCAGATTCTATCGTAAATGACATATTTGTTCAAGCTATGGAATGGATTAGAAAAATTAGTTGTAGATCTGATTCAAAAGAAATATTTGAAGAGTCAATCAAAATTTCAAAGTCAAATTATTTACAGCAAAAATGCATTTTGAATTTGGAAAATTATATTGAGCCCGTAGAACTTTTGGAAAAATGTCTTTATTTACACTTCTTTAATTGAAACCAACGATGACGACAAGAAACATCGTTTTATTGAACATGGCTGATTTGGCGAAAAAGTTTTGTGCGATTTTTTGTTAATGGCACACTTTACTTTTTTCTTTTTCGCAGACCACGTGGTCTGATATTGGCTAATTGAACCAAATCTTGCGAAAAAATCGCCAAAACGCCAAAATTCGCCAAAAAAGTCAGAGTTTGAAAAAAGCCAACCGTATCTCGGTTATACCGAACAGAGACTGGCGTTTGAATCGCGCGTTTTGATTGCGTTCGCTGCGCGGCGCCACTTGCGCAGTGCTCTTAAAATGGTGAGTTTTCGTTTAACTGTGTTTTTTCTGTTTAAGCAGCATTTGATTTTCTTTATTTTTTAGTGTGGATACACGAGATCGAGTGCCTGATGGATGTTATAGAGCCAAGTCTATTCTGTGTGATGGGAATCAAACGTCGAGGAGTGTACAACTGCTTGGCGATCTGGATTCGTCGATCATCATCTGTATCGGTTTTTGGATCTAACCTTGGGCATTGTCTTTTCTCTGATTGCATTTCTATGATCTAAATAGTTGGAAACCAGAGAAAATCTCTGAACTATTTAGAGCAATAAAATAAATAAAAAAAGAAATGTATTACACACAATGTATTAAGATTTTTTAACATTAATAATTATAGAAATAAAAATGATTATATAAGCTTATAAAATAAGTTTAAACATTTAAAACAAATCGGGCGAGAATCGGTTGAGATTTAGGCCCGTAATCGAAAAAACAAAAAAAAATCGCCATACACTTAATGTTAAAGTTTGCACGCAAATAACTTGCTTCCCGCCCAAATTCGCACTGATGATCGGGTAATTCTTAATACACTAATGAAGTTCTATCTGCATACCAAGTTTCATTGAAATTGGGAACAAGCACAAAAGATAGATTCCTTGTTAGATACGAATTTTTCTAGTTTTTCAGTCTCTTGCGAAATAACTGAACTTCGTGTTTTTTCTTTTTAGCGATTAAATTCGTTGTAATTGAAAATTGACGCACTGACTATGATGTCTCGTAAAACGTAAATGAAGCAGGTGAAAATAAATTACTTTCAGCTCGCTTTTGTGCCTCATAGTGAAAAAAAATTAATTTCGTAACAGTAGTTTTGCTTTAACCTTTGATCAAAAAACTGTTCACAATAAATTTTTAACAATAATATGTTAAAATTTTGTATATTTTTAAACCATTTTTCTCAATTCGTTTTGGATATAAAAATATGTAAAAAATGCATCTCATTCAGAAAGAAACTAAACAAAATGCATTCATTCATTCACTCAATTTCACTTTCTCACTTTGACAGAACAACTCTGCACCTGGTTAAATGCGTCAGTTATGATCAGTATTCACATTCTAGCGTTATCATATGAAGTATTAACCAGTTTAACAATTCCAATGAAATTTTGAAATGAATGACGCACTAACCACTAGGTAAATGCACTTTTTAACATTATTAAAAAAATGAATGCTAAAATGAATGACATCTTCATTATAACTGTGCCTCAACAAAACTTAAATAAATTAAATTTCGAACCGATAAAATTTAGTTTCAGTATAGTTTTCATTGTAAAAACTTAGGCGACAACTACAACGGCTCAAATGTTCTTATTGATAATAATCCTTCTTAATCTCTTTGTTTTATTTCAGGATGTCCATTCAAAAAATTGCTGTAATTGATTTTTATGATACAATTAACCGCTAAAATATGTTTACTCATTACAGCGTGCGGAGTCGAGTCTCATGAAGCAAGGATCTTTTATGGAACTGGAGTTGGAGATTACCAATTTCCGTGGATTGTTTATATAAAGATATTCGAACATAAAGATGATTTTTTTGTACTGACTCGATTATTAATGACCGATTCATTTTATCAGCTGCACACTGCTTTAGAAATGCCGAAAAGATTTATGTATCAGTTGGCTCGAAATTTATTTCTAAAAATACAAGCGAAATGATCAAAGCTAGGGTTATTTCTCATCCAAATTATAAAGACGGTGGCCCGAACAATGATATTGCATTACTAAAACTGGAAAAACACTTGAATTTTTCAAATTCTATAAGACCAATTTGCTTACCTGAAGGAGATGAGGATTATGCAAGAAAAATGTATATCGCTGGTTGGGGATTTACTGAGAAGGGCATATATTCTAAAAATCTTTTGATGATAGAACAATCTGAGTATCCATTCAAGTGGTGTTATAAGAATATGAAAGATAGATATAACTATAAGTTAAATGAATCCGTATTTTGCGCCTCTTACTATCGTAGAGATTTGATTCATCATGTTACATGTATGGGCGATTCTGGCGCTCCATTAATGCTCTTAAACAAGGGAAAATTTCGCCTTATTGGAGTGCTCTCCGGAGGTTGCGACAGAAATTGTTTTAAAAAAATCTTTTCATTTTTTGTTAAAGTTTCATTTTTCTTAACATGGATTGAAAAAGAAGCAAGAGAAGGAATTTGTAATTTATAAAACTAATTTTTATCTTTTATCATTTATTTTAATAAAAAGATTTTAGAAATTTTACAAAAGAGTTAATTTGAAAAGAGACTTACGTGTCGCATCCGCGATCCTAAAATCGCAGTATGAATACAGTGAACTGGAGAGTGGCTCAGTTGTCTAAAGCGCTCAGCCAGTTAGTGAGAGACGCTGTTTTCGAGTCCCGTTGCTCCATGAGAGATGATCCAGTATATTCCAGTCGTTGTATAGCTTTAAATAAAAATTCATAGTGCCTGAGATCGACGAGCTTATTGTGAATATCTTATATATAATTTTGAAGAATCTTTTTCAATTTTGATGAACACTCACTGTACTTAGCCATATTAAATATTATATTCAAACATTTGACACTATGAATACCACCATGAATTGAAAGTCAAAACTAATACTTTATTTATGTATTCATAAATAATCATAGAGAAACATTTCATACAAACCACTTGCTAAACCTAAATTGTTGGTATTTAGGACCAGTCTTGAATATTAAAGCAAAATTCAATTATACAAATAGAAATATTTGGCATTTTATGTGATTTAGGTGATTTATGTGATTGAGGGTAAAATTATGTGATTTATGTGATTTTTCATGTTACGTATCAATGTCGATTTTTTATATTCTTACTTCTTATTATGTTCTAAACTCATTTCTATTATCACTTAAAAATTATGTGATCACATAAATTTGGAGCCCTAGTAATATCTCAATGAGAATTATGATAGCGAGGAATCAATGATTTGACCGATTTTATTAGTTCAGTCTCATACATTTTTAAGTAAGAAACAAATACCAAATTCATGAACAAATTAATCAATCAAATTTGGATTTTATTTTATTTACGTAATGATTTCAATTTCATATAAATTTCACAAAAAAGTTTTCATTTCAATACAAAAATTACTAAATTATTTATATAAAAATGTTTTAAATACACATACCGTAATGACAAGTTGATTAAGACGAGTCAGTCTGGTAAATAAATTGATAGTGCAGTTGAAAGCAGAAAAATTCCTTACTTTTAAAAGCTATTGGCAAAAGCATTTTGACGTAAGTATTGCACCACCTCATTAAATGGCAAAAGTGCCGAATTTTTGTCGCTTAACTCTAACAAAAATAATTTGTTCATAAATTTTTTAAATATTTTGTGATTTAAACAATAGTTGCACAGAAATGGAGAAACTGTTTCATATAATTACATTTTAATGATTAATTTTAAAAAACCTACCAAATCGTGTTATTCTGAGCAAAACAAGTTTGTTTTGGTGCGCAATGCTTTCGTCTTTTCTTCTAACATTCATTTTCCTGCTTAGACCAGTGATACATTAAAATTTGTCAGGAGCCAAAGTAAATAAATTTTATTTATTTAATATTTTATTCAATATGTGTATAATTTTTATGACAACCGTTTATCATATTTCTCACAAATAAACTTTATAAACACATTTACATAGAAGTTGAAGATCGAATGTAAAAATTGAAAGAATTTCTATATGTTGATAATGAAAGGATCGTGATAAAACGAGCAAAACATGTAAAGATATCTCACTGGAATAAAGACAAGTGTTGCTCCCTACTGAAGTTATATAAATTAGTTTTTAAATTCATGTTCTGCTAGAATTTCATATTTTGCTAGAAAACATTATCCTTTTGACGAAAATTATTAATGTCTTGAAGTTTTCTGGAACCAAGCTTGTTAATAATAAGAAAATTTTGTTTTTCCATAAAGTCGTTAACGCTGTGGCCAAGAACAAAAAATAATGTGAAAAATTTTAGAGTTATACATTTTGCTGAGTTTCGGTATAATGCGGATTTTTCATTGGTGACGAGTTAGCTTGTGGCAAAGCTGCATTTGACTGATTTGAAGTTGATACTTGATGAAAATCGTAAAGTTGTTTCGGATAAGGTGAATTGTCCGGTGAATGCGGTGTTTCAATAGATTGTTCTCTTCGCTTTGCATTGCTTATTTTCTTAAAAATAAGTGAAATTATGGTAGAAACTAAGCAAAAAATAGTTGCAACTGCAGTAAGAACATAGCCAACTGTGAAGAACATGTTTCCATTCCTTTCCAATTCCGCGGCTCGAGATTTATGCGTCTCGTAGTCATCTGGCCATTGAGGATCTGAATCAAACTTACTAATTAAATCAAACTTAGAATTTTTCTCATTTGCCAACGAATGAAAAAACCACCCCATCAATATGGAGGGCACGCCGAAACATAGCAAAATAATACTACAACCACAAAAAATGACTGCAGGTTCTAAGTATTTATCTGCTTTTCTTAAATTAGCTCTCCCGAAATAACCACGGTTTGAGTACATTTTTAACACAGATTCAACTTCATTTGTTTTGCTCCATAGATCTTTGCGAGAAGGGATCGTTGCTAGAACTTGAACTTTGAAGCCTGTGGCTGCTATATATTCCATCGCAAAGGTCAGTCAGAGTTTCAGGGTTTAAGTTTTATTTTTATTTTTAACTTATCTATTTTAAAATTATATTTACAGAACTTTTTTCTCACAAGACAAATCGGGTATTTATCATATGGGTTTATGAGTCTCGTAGTCATCTGGCCGTTGCGAATCTGAATCAAACTTATTAATTAACTTAAACTTAGAATTTTTCTCATCTGCCAATGAGTGAAAAAAAACCACCCATCGATATTGAGCACTTAATCAATTTAAACTGTCTCGGTTTATTAAACAAGATCTGAAGCTTTTCCACTTTCACTGAATTGAGATAATGACGAATATGATGGAGGAGGATCTTCAATATCTTCCTCTTCTTCCTCTGTTTGATTAACAGTGATCGAGTCGATATCAGTTGTAATCAGACTGTTTTCAATCGGATTCTCGGCACATTGTGAACTGAGATACGATATTTCGAGTATATTCAACTGCGAGCTGCTTGTTTTCGATAGAGAAGCGAATTTAAAAACTACCAATAAAGTGAAAAAACACAAAATAGAACCTAATGACGAAAATACAGCACCGAGCGCTAAAGTAAGATTGCCAACTGATGATATTTGACTTGCGTCGATCTCATTGCCAATTAATTCGCTGGATTCAAAAAATCTAAATGCATTTCGAAACATTAAAATACCGATACAAAGTAAAATAACTCCGAAAACCGAAGTAATAATAGCTGCGATCGCACGATTAGCCGTTAGTTTAGTATTCATTGCAAAATTTTCAAGAAGTGAATTTTGTCATTCGCTTGCAAATCAACTCGAATCAAATGCAGCTCAAAGGATTTCCTTTCTTTTGTGCTTCTAATATTTTATTTTTGCTTGCAAGTTGAATTCATTGAACTTTACTTGAATTTTCTCTTACAATGCATATTTGTGATGTCTGCTAAATACTTATTAAAAAACTTATCCATTCACTCATTAAAATATTAAAAACTTCGAACTTTTTCATAAGCTTCATCAAACGGATTGATAGCTAGTCAATATAATAATAGAAATGAAATTTCAAAGTCGATTAAATTTTCGCTGTCATTCTTGCATTTCATCGCTTTACACCTAGAAGATCTTTGAAAATAATGTTTTTTAATCTTTTATGCATTGATTTCGATCATATATAAATTATTATTTTGTATCATTTGTAAATTTATCAATCAAAAAGTATTAAATAATTAAAAAATCAACAAAATTGAATTTAGGCGAAAATGAGTTTATTTTAATATTAATTTTTGAGGTAAATTTCAAGAATTCGTTAATTTGAAACAACTGACTTGTGAATTTAAAGTTAATAAAGGAAAATGAGCAGGAAATACAAGAAATGCAATGTGTGCAATAGAAAAGTGTGCAAATGTGTGGAAACGAGAAATGGTAAAAATCCGTTTTAGAGCCACCGAAATGAACCGAAACGGGCTACTTTGAGCAACATCTGTTCTGTTTTTCTACTAAACTCGCACAAGCCATAAATTCGGTCACCAAATCCGCTCTATGTTCATTTTGCTATCGCCAGAGATAACCGCAAGCATTGAGTTTAAATTTAGCTGCTGTAAATCGACATTGACTAACTAGAGAATGTAAAACTGACAAGCTTGTGAGTCATATAAAGTTGAGTCACTTTTATTCGCACTTGTTGACTATGATTTTAATATTGCCGATTTAATTTATTTTCACAATAATACTTCACAGGAACTTTCACAATTATTACAGGAAAAGCAGAGATGAGAGGTAAAGCGCTTCAAAAGTTAAATAATAAATAGCTACAAATGAGCTTGTTAAAAGTTTTCGACTGATCGAAATGTTAGAAAATTAGAAAAACTTGATGTTATTAGATTTATTAGAAAATAAATTTGAATACAATGTTTTGATAATGAAAAAACATCTAATTTTAAGACTATAAAAATTTTATACCTAAGATGACTATCAAGAGCAGGGAACAAAATTTAAATTTAAATTACTTCAAAACGGTAAACATGAAATAAAATAAGATTGCAATAAAAGGGCAAAGCGGGTCAAGAACAAAAAGCGAGAAAGTTATTTTCAATGTTCGTAAGTTTTTATAATAAAATAATAATTTCAAGCAAAAAATTAATTGAAGATATGTGCAATCACACATGATTAAGTCGGCTTGTTGGTTTTGCTGGTTACTGTAGCTCTGTTTCTTAGCAATTAGAACAGTCCTTTCCAGCTTGAATGTTTTCCGTTTATTTAACAAATTTTCAAAATGCTTAACCTTTCTAACAGTTAAATAAAATGAAATAATTTATTATATTTTTTATTCATTACATCTTCAATGTTTATTTCGAGATATATTTTAACTCATTTAAATGAGCATAGAGCCAAAAATTAAAATTTATTTCCCTTTTTTTGTTTTATTTGACAGTCTACTCATGAATATTAAGATTAAATTTTTTTAAACTCGTTTCATTAAATTTATGATTTATTCAAGCAATTGCAACAAGATATTTAAAAATAAATTTAAGCAAAAACATTTGAAAAATCTATCATCACGATGATAACATTGTAGAAAAAATCATGCAAAAAATTTTTTTCGTTTATAGAAGATGAATCAACTTCAAAAAGTTTCAAAATAATGCAAAAGAGCATTTTGGAACGGCTGGATCCATTTTCTTCGTTTTTACAATTTCATGAGGCGTTATTTTTCGCTTTTGGATTTTTAAAGCTTATTAGGAGGATATCAATTTTGACGAAGATTTAAAGGCACATTGGCACAAAGTTAGAATGGATAATGCAAAACACAAAGAAACTCAAAAAATTAACAAAACATATGAAGCGAAAGTGCTTCAAGAGTATTTAATTGGACAATACAATCAGCGTTTACTAGCAACAATATTTAGTTGAGTTGCTGAAAACTGATTTTTGTTTCCCTATCTGGGGAACTGACTTTAAAGTAGTTTTAAGTTTAAAAATGTAAAGTGTGCGAAAAGGCTAAAGCAATTAATAACTAGACCGTAGAAACGAGAAAGGTATTACTGAATGGGTAGCTTTGGATATTCGCCTGTTGGCTGTGCAAAGCTCTCAGAGTTTGGCGGTGGATACTGAGGTTGGGCTGCCGCATAGGAAGCGATCGCATAAGTAGGTTGTGAGTAAGCGGGTTGCGGGAACGGGGTGGGAGAAGTCGAATGCTGCAAAGGTTGCGCTGACTCAATGACGTGACCTCCGTAATTTCGCAATTGACTCGACTTGTAAAATAGAACCCCAGAAATGATACACATCACAGTGCCAATAATGGTCATAATAGCGCCGAGAGCGATAAGTACGTTGCCCAATGCGGTGGGCGCTTCATTAAACTTTTCATCCTGTTCGACATCAAACCGAGCATTGAAGCTGCCGGCATTGAATTGTTGACTGGATTCTTGGGCAACCGTTCGAAACATGATTCCGGAGATTAAAGTAGGAATTCCGAAAAACAAAAGGCAACCGCCGCAAACCGCTGTGATGGTGGCGGGGACCATCATTGCGGCAGTTTCTCCCGCCGAACGGGCGAATCGTCGCCGCGATGCGTTCATTTTGCCTTCGTTTACGTCGCGTTTCAATTCGATTCACAAGTGAGAAAACAATCGCTTTGGGCGAGAAAAGGGCTCTCGCTCTAATCACACTCTTGCACTCGCTTGACATTCGAACTCACTGTTTACACTTTCAAACTTTGAAAAGTTCACAAAAATTTCGATCTTTATTCATTCCATATTTGACGCTTGTTCTTCGCCATCAAGTACCGATTCTGATTCTGTAGAACACGCGCTCACACCATAAAATTGGCGTATACAAAACATAACCATTGAGCAGTTCATAAACCAGAATGGAGAAAAGGAAAAGAAAAGTGTGTCACTTGAGTCGTGTGAAAAATTAAACTGTGCGACAAAATCGCTTGATTCAATGAGTCTTAACTGTAGGCCATCGCGATAAATTATGTTGTTTTGAACTATCGAAAGAGGGGAACTCAAAATTAAATCGTATGTTTGATAACATTGTTCAAACATTTGTTTACGAACGATAATTCAATTGTGAAAGCAAAAAAAAATTGCGTACTGAAATATTTGAATTACAAATTTATTGAAAAGTTTATTTTCATTTATCTCGAGAACAATCGCTTATGAAATAGGACCCACGACCAAAAATGTCGAATTTATTTTCAAAATTCAAAGTTTGCCTTCAGCTTAACCAAAAAAGACTGAAAACAAGTGGATTGCAAAAGCCAAGTTGGATTCCATTCTCAAAAGCAAAATTTGGAGAATTTATTCAACAGAAGCCATCGCTCAACAACGCATTCACCGACGATGGATTCGTGCAACGTTTGATTCGGCATTACTTGCCTAAGAATGTAATTTTTAATTTTACTGAATATCGCAAAAAAGCTACTGTTTGCACATATAATAAAACAAGTCATTAAAAAAAGTTTTAAATAACGAGTTGAATTATTCAAAAGTCATATTTTTAATTCATAGCTCTATGTATTTGTATTAATGAATTTGATGCTATTTTGCATATTTAAAGGTTTTGACAGAGGTGACACCAGATTTGACTCGATTTGGCGAGCGAATTGTAAGTGAGATTGAAGATATCGGTCGTCAATGCGAACTGCAGCAACCTAAATTGTATTTCGATGATGGTTGGGGTAAAGTTGAAACTCGATTGTGGACCTCTTCAGCTTGGAAAAAACAGAAAGAGATTTCGGCAGAAGAAGGATTGGTTGCAATCGCTTATGAAAGAAATTTTCGTGAATTCAGGTGGAGCATTCTTGCTTTGTTAACATTTAACATTTTTGTTTTTAGCCGCATATATCAACTGATGAAGCTTTACCTTTATATTCCTTCTTCAGGACTTTATTCTTGCCCTTTAGCAATGACGGATGGTGCCGCTAAGACAATTGAGGTTTATGAATGTTGTTATTGAGTTATTAATTTTCAAATTTTACAAGGACTTGCAGCTGAACGAATCTTTTTATAAAAATGCCTATACGAGATTAACATCTAGAGATCCAAACCTTTTTTGGACATCTGGTCAGTGGATGACTGAAAAGGGAGGTGGTTCTGACGTCGGTAATGATGATTGGAGTTAAATGTAAAAATTTTCACTCCTTTATCAGCAAGGGGCACAGAAACTTTAGCTATTCCCGAGGGCGATAAAACTTTTCGTTTGTACGGATACAAATGGTTTTCATCGGCAACTGACTCAGATGTAACATTAACTCTTGCACGAATTTCTGATTTAGAAGGAAATGTCTTAAGTGGCACACGAGGACTGACTCTTTTCTTCCTCAAAACCCGAGAAAATGACAAATTGAATAATATTCAAATTGTAAAACTCAAAGATAAGTTAGGTACACGACAATTACCAACAGCAGAATTGCTTTTGGATGGCACTCTTGCTTATAAAGTATGTTCAAATCTGATTATACAC
>NCKU01004924.1:871-11154 GCA_003675995.1 Dinothrombium tinctorium
TTTGTAGTAATTCGTTCGTAGTATGGTACTTTTTAAGATAATGCAAGAGATGAAGTGTTTTACAATGAAAGAGTTTTAATATAAACTGTGCATTTGGGTGATTGAAACGATAAAAGCAAAATTTGAAGCAAATGCTAACGTGTAGGGCCATACCGGGCTGAAATCACCAGGTCTCGTCCGAGCCCTGAAGTTAAGCTGCCTCGGGCGCAGTCAGTACTTAGGAAGGATACCACTTGGGAACACTGCGTATCTAACGCATTTTTGCTGCTTTAGTCAGCTCCCTTATTTACTTTTATTCAATCAAATAGCACTTTAATTTTTAATTTAGCTTTTCTTTATACTTATTTCATTAGATTAAAATTGATTAAGCAAAAATAAGTGGCCAAAAAGGTTTTAATAAGGGAAATAATAAAAAAAAGAAAAATGTGGCGTAGGACACGCACTGTTCCCAGGTGGTTTCCCTCCTAAGTACTGATTGCGGTCGAGGCTGCTTAACTTCAGGGATCGGACGAGATCTGGTGTTTTCAGCCTGGTATGGCCTTACACGCTAGTATTTGCTTCAAAGTTTGCTTTTATCGTTTCAATCACCAAAATGCACAAATCTACATTATGTGCACATCTTAAAAAGTACCATTACTACAAACTACCTTAAAACAAACGAATAGCTCACAAAAATGAGAAATAATCACATTGGATTTACAGAACCGATGTTTTGGTTAAATGCATTTAAACTTTGTTAATAGTTTTTGAAATTCTTAACGCAAGCGCCGCCTTCGGGTTGATAGTTTTCAAAAGCTGGTTAAATGAATTTGTAAAGACTGTAACTAAAAACGATGAATTCGCGAAATGTTCGCTTAACGCATGCTTTCGCTTCATGTTTCACGCATTTGTGAATTTTGCTCTCGTTGCTTGTTTGATTGATGCTATTTCATTGCTGATTTTAACGCAAAATTTAAGGCATAAAATTTATGATAAAAATAAATTAAACAAAAACATTTATTATTTTGTCAATTACATTCTACCAATCGACAGATGATTAATGTTTGATAAGGAAAAGCGTTTTTTTGGCATTGCTAAAGTTTTAATGCACAATACTGTGTCAGGGACATTAATTTCGTTTTAACATTTTGCGATGATCTACTCATGAAAACGTCGCTCCCTTGCCATTAGTAAATTAGAATACAATTGGAATTGTTTTATTTGAAATTAGCGAAAAACGATAAAAACTTTTTATGATCATATTTTATTCATTTCTTGTTATTCGTTTGCTTAATTTATTAATCGTCAATTTTTTTGTAATGACAATGATTAAATTCTCCAAAAAATATTTTTTCATTGAGAAAGTTTAAAGCTTGATATTAAACAAATAATAATTAAAGAGCTTAAGATTAAAATAAACATAAATCAATGATTTAAGTCAGTATTTAAATGATTAAATATTCACTGATGCTAATGACTCTGTTGCCAAAAATTAATAATTATTTGCATAATCTGTGAAATATTTGAAAACATAATAATTGAGCTTATCACTTAGTAAAATTCACATTAAGGGAGGGTACAAATCATGTAATGGCCGCAAAATCACATTTCTAATAAGTCAATACTTGCTTCTTGATGAATTGACAATATTCTCTATTCAAACTCATATTGAATGATAATCTCTTTAAAATGGCGTGATTTTCATGTCGTTTTTTTAAACAATTGTTTTTGTTTCTATTATTTCGAGCGAACTTAAATGAAATTAGTTTGATTAGATAGTAATGACAATAAATTTTGAAATTGATTGGAAATATTCGTAGTCACATTAATTAGCCATTTTTTATGTTTAAAACTTGAATTTTCAATGGATGAGATAACTTTAATGTGGCCATGAGTGCACTTTTAGTTGTGGAAAACTTTTTATCATTTCTTTTGGAATAGTTACAATTTGAGTCCAAAATACGATTTGATAAGAAGAGAAATTGAAAAAAGTTAAACTAAAAAAGTTTATTTTAAATCAAATTTTAATGTAATTAAATTGCAAGCTGTTAACTTCTTTTAGAAGATTTTGATTTTAATCGTATGCCCTCATATCGACTTCAGCCTCAACTTTCAAACAGCCGATAGGGCGTTGGAATCGATCTTTGAAGTGTGCTTCAACTTCATAAGTACCCTTCAAAAATAAAAATAAAAAACTGAATTGTATGTCGACAATAAGAATCAGACTCTTACGGATCCAATCTCAGCAATGAAAGGCGGCACTTTCACTCTCACTATCCTGACGTTCACGTTTTCGACATCCACAGAAGTGGGTGGAAGTGGGCATTTACATACTTTGCCACCAGCTTGTAAAAGTGGGCAGAATGTTGTGTTCATCAGATCGAACAGATCGCAAAACGTATATAAACAAGAGCCAAATTGTCGGATACAAGGAGCAGGAATTCTTAAATTAGCTCCAAATAAACTTGCTTTGCGTATTATATCCAATTTAACCGTAATACGATTACTTAAAGTGATGGTTGACTTCATTTTAAAAGAACCTTTGACCGGATTCGGTGATTGAAGTGGTATTGGAATTGGACTAAAATCGAGCCTATCGAAAAAAATACGTCGATTCTTGTCACCGCAATCATTCCATTTGAATTCATTGCAGCTGACGTAAAAAAGTAGATTCAAACTTAAAATAATGAAAGCGAACGAAAATCGCATTTTGACAATTCTTTGAGGAAAGTGCGAACGCTTTTAAACAGTGGAAGGAAAATCGTTCAAAATTCACTCTTTTATTGGAAATCGATCGCCTTTATAAATGAGTTTTTATCATTTATATATGACATGCATAAAACCTTTTGATTGAATAATTTGCGATAACTTGTCATAAATTTTTTAGATTTATTTAACAATATGGTAAACCAAATTATCTTCGATTTTTTACAATTACTTCGCACCAGCATTAATGCCACATCGCTAAAAATATTTTTTCTGAAGTTTTGCCATATTAAAAAATTGTGGTTGATAAATCGATTCTTAGCTATTCAGAAACAATAAAAAGATAAAACGTACAATTGAGTAATAAGAGAAGCATTTTAATAAGAATGAATTTTAAATCCTTGAACAGTATCAAAATTTTGTTAAATTATTATTCTACGCTCATCAGAAGAAGATCTCCTTTTTGATCAGTTTTTCGATTTCATGTCAAATTCACCTTCCATCCTGATACAACCAACAGAGTGACCAAATCGATTGGTTATTCGTACTTCAAGTTCATAATTACCCTTTCAAAGTAAGTGCATCATTAGAAATAAGAGCGATTAAAATTAGAAATCTTACTGAGCCAATATTTGCAATGATCGATGGAATCGCTTGATTGACTAACTTCACGGAGACATTTTGAACATCAACAGAGGTAGGTGGAATTGGGCACATGCATTTCTTGCTTGCTTTTCTTAAGATCGGACAAAAGGCTGTTTTCGTAAGTTGAAAAAAATCACAAAATTTAATTGAGCAAGATCCGATATTTGCGATGCAAGGAACCGGGATATTAAGATTGCGACCGAAAAGGTTTGATTTGCGGATCAAGTTTACTTTCACATTATAATTATTATTAAGAGCAACAGTAGATCTCATTTTGATCGAAGCTTTCATAGTTGATTGAAGACGAACAGGTAACGGATGGAAATTAATTCGATCGAAAAATACAAGCCGTCTGCTCGGGCCGCAATCTTCCCATTTGAATTGGCTTGAGTCGACACAGAAAAGAAAATTCGAAACTAAAATTGCAAAAATAGTAAAAGTTGAGAACATTTTGTCCACCAAAAGTATGTTTTCGACTTAATGTTTGGAGATTTTTATTCTGTTTTTATTTGACATTCAAATCCGGGTTTATGAGATGATTGAAGCATGAATACAGGTAATCAACACTTTCTGAACTTTTGGAGTTTAAATTTTCGAAAGTTGAAAACAATTCATTGATAAGAGAAATGGATAAGCAGTAATGAAAAATTAGAATTGCACAGTAGTAGCCAAAAAGTTTCTTATTTTGTGCATTCATTATATTTAATACTGAAATTAACCAATTTTAAATTGAGAAAGATTTGTGACTTACTTTTTGGTCACGACGAACTTTATGATCTGAATATAATTCGTAATTTTTTTAACTTGCTAGGATACTATAAATCATCTTTAATCTTGAACATCCTGGAGATTGCTTATCAAGAAACATTATATTTACTTCATTTTCATAAATAACATAAAAAAATTAGTTTTTTGAATAAATGAAACTTACAGATTCAAATTCATGTTTGATGAGAAGTCTGTGCTATCTTTTGGTAAAATGCTTTAACGAAAGATTTAACACTGAAAGAGGAACACATAAACCTCGATACCAGCTAACTGAAATGAGATTGAAGCAATTGCTTCTATAGATGCTGCAACATTACTTAATTCTTAATTTTAATTTTTAATTCTTGATTGAATTTTGAATTGATTTAGTGTCTTAAAATTTTTTAAGTTTTTAAAGTTTAAAATATTTTACATTTTGCTTTTTTTTCAGTTTTAACATTGTTATTGTAAGATTACAATTGAGTTAATTTATTGTAAAAAGGTGTATCTTGCATGAGAATTATTGTTAGATAAACCCTTTGAAAATAAATTTACTCAATTACAATAGAAGGCAAAAAATTGCCACTAAAAGCATTGCTCATGCGTTTCGCCAAAAACTATGCGTTGAGTATCCAATCATAATAACTTCTTTTACTTTGTATTCGAGTGTTCCTTGATCATAAATGCGCAAACTATTGTTTTGAATTAGTGCTTAAGACTAATATTTTCGGCTAAATGAATTAAAAATGATAAATGAATAAGCTGAAACCATTTGAATATGCAATTCATCCAATTTGAGATATCAGCATTGACAAGTAAAAATTCATTTCGAAAGAAACTATTTTGCTTCAAAGTTTGTCTTTTTGATCATTAATTTATTATATGTCGAGCAAAATATTCTTTTCTTGATAATTATGATAAAAATCAATTTGTCAAGTTTATATGTCAATTTACAATAAAGTTTCGATTTATAATTCATAAATTAAAATTCATAAAATGGTATTGAAGTATTTTTGAAAATTAAAAAATCACTGAATCAGAAAAATTTAATACAATAATGTCTCTGACAGTTTATTTTAGTTACTTTACCATCGTTAGAATCATAAAACTTTCTTTTAAATGAACTCTTTATCTCTTATCAATCTTTATTTCGATTCTGAAGTTTTTAAAGTCAACTCAATCGTTTGGTTTTTCTCAATTTTATTGGGGCTTAAATTACTAGAAATTAAAATGAATAAGGATGTGAAATTTTGTTCCACTCTGATTTCTTCAAAGATCAATTCAATCTCTAAATTCATTTGAAAATTTTAAACATTTTTTCGCCATTCATTTTTGGCAAAAATAGAGCACCAATCGCATCTTAATTGAAAAAAGTTTGTTAGGATTGATGACATTTAATTTGATGGTTTTAAAGTTGAAGCAAAAGTGGAAATTGCAATACATTTATTAAAAAAGTGTTTATTTAGCTTGATAAATAGATAAATAGATAAATAGATAGAATTTATAATATTTATATAATATTTTATATGACTTATATTAAACATGTTTATACAGTGAACAACTACAAAATATAATAATTATCTTAAACTAACTGAAAAAAATTCATACACTTAAGAAAGTTTTTTTTCTATATTTTGCTTGCAACAATGGTAATTTAGTTCTTGAGTGTAAAATTTTTAGAACCATCAATTCTTTAAATTATTAAACGATTCTCGATTAACCCCTTTGTAATAGCACTAAAAACATATTTCATTATTTTATAGCCTGCAATGAGGAATATCGCTAATCAATAAAAATATTACAATTTTCAAATTGGGTTCAAAAATGAATTTTACTTTTTTGAATTAATAAACTGAATTTTTGTTTACTTAAGTAGAGTAAAAATTGAAATACACTTATCAAAGTAAATTGTTCAAATAATAGAAATAAAAATAATAACGAATATATGCTTGATGTTTTCAATCATGGATGCCGAAAAAATAATTGCTATATAAATTATTTCAATAAAATTTTTAACATTTTACATTAATTGATAACGTAAGTCACAATTCAATTATTGCGACAATATTTCTACCCATGGTTCATGTATTTAAAAACAAAGAAAATAGGGATTTTTAATAAACAATTTTTTAATAATTTAAATAATAATTTTCTTAAGAAGAGAATGTTTACTTTTTATGTATAAGAAATGTTCAAGAAGAAAGGACACAGAATTTGGATTATAAATTTGATAAGACGGTTCAAAGACCGCTTACCGGCAAGAAACAATATCAAAGTTAAATGCTTAAAATTCAACGACATCGACAAAATGTGCTTGAACAAAAAAGTATAAAATATTTTCATGGCTTTCATGAATGGGTAATCATGGAGAACCGAGAATTTTCATTTTTAGAAAAATAGCACTAGAAAAAATAGCAGATTGGAGGCGATTGCAAAGGAGAAACACCTTGTAGCAGAAGAAGTAAATTCAGAAGCACCTACCTGAAATTTTTGGTATGATTTTCGATGGTTTGACATCTGAGTCCAGTCATTTTATAGTTATGTTTGTGTGTTGTTTGTTGACTTTATCAGAAAATAACTGAAATCGATACGCTCAACACATTTCAAATAGAGTTGCCTCTCAAAGCTAACTAATTTTTGGGTTTTAGTTGAACGAATAATCAAAGAAAAATAAAAATATTACAAAAATTGTACAATTGACACTGCAACTATTTACTATTTATTGTGTAAAATTTTTTACAATACAACAACATTTATGCCAACTCGTTTAAATTTTAAATTTTTTGCGTTTACACTTTTGTTGGTTGAAGATCAAAACTCATCTCAAGTCTCAAGCATCCAAAAGATTTACCAATGTCATTTATTATTTGTACTCCAATTTCGTAAATGCCCTAAAAATCAGTCATGAAATGAAATAAAATGTAAAAAATTCTTACGGATCCGGCTCTTTTGAGAATCGATGGAATCTTAAAGTTGAATAGTCTTACATTCAAATTTTCAGCCTCAATACTTATCGCTGTAAGCGGACAGTCACATTCGTAGCCGTGTTGTTTCAAAAAAGGACAAATCGTTGCATTGATAAGCTTGAAAAGTTCACAAAATTTATAGGAACAAGAACCCATGTTAGCAATGCAAGGTATTTGAATTCGAATAGTTTTGCCGAATACACCATGAATTTTGCGAATAATACGCAATTTGAAATTGACGAGATCATTAAGAATCGTAGTTGTTCTCGCTTTTATTGAAATATTCAAAGAACCAAATGGTTGAACGGGTATCGGTTGTGGGCTTATATCGAATTGATCGACGAACACACGCTGATCATTAGAGCCACATTCAGTCCAGTTTAGTTGGTTAGCATTTACGAGAAAAAATGGACATGAAATTCCAATGAAATAGTTCAAGAATGAAATTCGCATTTTAAAAAGTATTTAAAAAAAAATCTTAATGTAATATTAGAAACTTTTTAAATTATTAGTTGGATAGTTTCACATTCACCAAAATTATATGAATCGACCGTGATTCCTTTTAATATAGATCGGATGTTATTTGTCGAAACATATATTCGAATCTATTTTTGTAATAGTTTCTCTTTTGAAAAGTGAGTGAAAAGAAAACGAAACGAATTGTTTGAAAGGAAGAATGAAATAGAAAATCATACAAAATGCTCAATCAAATTTTTCAACTTTTGTAAAATTTAATTTCAAAAGTAGTCCAAAGTTTACTTATACATTTTTTAAAACTTTATTCTGACGTCAAACTCGAATAGAGTAGTTTTAACAATTGAAATAACACCTACAAACTAAATATACAATGTACGCACTTTGTAAAGAAAATCGATTTTTCAACGAAATGTTTGCGCAGTGTTCGCGGTTCGCACCAGTTTCGACCGAAAACGATGCTTTTTCACAAGAAACGAAATAGCGTTTTAGATATCAATGTATGTTACGAAAATATCGAGGATATGTAACGAAACGAACTCTTTTTCTTTTCTGCAGTTATCAAGAGATTAATTTGATTGAGTTTTATGTTCATAGTAACCCACAACGATAAATATCAATTCGTGTACTAAAGCCAAATACCGTAAGCGTTCAAATCAAAGTTTTTGACCCGATTATTTATATTGAAGTAATTATATTTAAACATCGCGAAAGTTATTTATATTATAGTTTATTACGAAATGTATATACTTTTGTTCTAACACTGTAAAAAAGGCAACTTCTTCCGGCAATCGTTCAGCAATCGACTTGAAAAGAAGAAGAATAAGAAAAATTGTTCGCCACATCTCTCCATTTAGATTGTACATCGATTTCAAGGTTCTCTCTTCTTTCTCTCTCCATTTCACTCATCTCCAGTATTATCATTGCTCGTAAAATTGAACAATTTTGCCATTGTGTGTAAATGCTTTTCATCTTCACGCAATGATTCGAGATTTTCAACTCTTATCGAAATGATCAATCAATTTTCTTTTATGAAAATGGTTTCCTTTTCATCTTTGCGTTTACGACAATCGCTAAATTTCGGATAATATTTCCTCGCAAAGAATATTGTATAGGAAGTAAGTAATTTGTGTAAACTTATTAACATGAACATTAAGCAAATCGATAGGTTTTCTTGACATAAGTCTGTCGTAAAGTTAATCGTCTTAAAGATAGAGATAAAATTATTATTTTTTAGTTTGGTAAGGAAATTTAAATTCTTAGGCTAAACTTAAATATAGATTGCTTCAAATCTCAACGTTTCACAGTGGTAAGCGCATTTAATATTTTATTTAATCTGTCCGCAAAAAAACATACAAACTAAGCTGCTTTATCAATGTAATCTATAAGCCTGGAAGAAAATCGATCGTACTACGCTTTCATTCAGTTTCACAATAAATAAACAAAGATCAATATTCAGAAAATTTTGCAATAACTTACATTTTGTTAGTGTTACTAAATCATTAGTAAAGTTATAGATCGCTATTAAAACACAATTACACACTTGAAACACAATTAAATGCTTTTATTTACGTTAAAAGTCCCAATATGTGGTCTATTTCTACGCTCTTTATTGTAAAAAAGTAATTAGTTCAGCATTATTTTAAATAAATTACAAATAAGTAAATTAAATTAATTGTCAAAAAATACATTACCTACACCTACCTATTTCCTACACTTCGGAAGTTGATATTTGATTGAGATTAACTTTGAAAAGCGATAAGTCGCTCTTACTTGTACGTATATAAAGCACACAATCTGATTACGCTGAACATATTGCTGACTTTCTGGCGACAACAAATTTAATTCATTATCGTGTAAAGAAAGCTGTAATTATTACATAAATAAGAGTAAATAAATAAATTTATTATAAAAGGGTTTATCTAACAATAATACACATCTAGGATACCGACTTTTATAATAAAATAATTCAAATACCATTGCAAAAAATAGTTTTTTTTTCTATTTAGTTGTAAGATTATTTGATGATTTTGACGTTTAGTCTTAAGAATTTTTCATTTGTCACATTTTACATTTTTGCATTGAATTGTAAAGAAGCAGCTAAATAAATACTTCAATCACTAAGCGAGTGTAAATGTTTGACAAAATTCGAAAAATGATTAAAAAAAATGCAAATTATGAAACAAAATTGAGATTTTCAATGAAAATGGGCTCTATAAAATCCTTCCTTCTTATAAAACTCCACGAAATTAAAAAAAAATTATTAACTTTCAATTATCTATTAAGCATGAAAAATGAGACGCATTCAACTTGATCTTTTCATTAAGTATCCACCCTAAATACCTCAAAAAGCTTATAGCTAACTTTTGATGTTACATACTTATGTATATACGGATATAAACGGTCTTGATTTTCAAACTATTGACTTAAACACAAGATTTCTCGAGATTTAAGTAAATAGGATGAAAAATTTATACTTTTGGTGTTCTTAATTTAAGCATTAAAGCATTTAGAATATTTTTATAGCGCTAACAATATTTCTAGCATTCGACTTCAAAAGTACGAATCTGAAAAAAGGGAAAAGCACTTATGTCGTGAAAAGTTTTTTTACAATCTTTCAATAAACAAAGCGAATCATTAAAAGAGGATCAAAGAAATTTTCCGACTTTGTTAAATTTTCTATTTAAAGTCAAAAGTAGAATAAATAAGCAATTTTCATATTGATTGAGCAAAATTTCATCAATTGCTTTCTATTTTATTTTCATT